>JAGDQP010002667.1:53414-75032 GCA_022664845.1 Lepisma saccharinum | reverse complement strand
AAATCATTGAAATTAGGTTGTGGGTCGGGCTAACTTCACATGCCCGACCCACATTACTTTTGGAATATCTTCGTTATTGTTCAGTTGCTAACGATTTCGTTTCCGTTACTAACGAGTACTAACGGATTACAAACGATGGTAGCAGTTTGAGTGTTTCATTAAATTATAGGCGTGTCTGCGAAGGGTTCAAAATTTGACCCTATGTATGTTATTTTTGTAATTTTTCCGTTATTATTCCGTTACTAACGATTTAATTTTCGTTACTAACGATTACTAACGAATTACAAACCGTGTAGTATCTTATTTTTTAGAAACTACTTGTGGGTCGGGCATGTGAAGTTGGCCCGACCCAAATTGTTTTTGAACTATCCTCGTCATTATTGAGTTACTAACGATTTAATTTTCGTTACTAACGGTTACTAACGAATTACAAACGATGTATGTTGTTTATTTTAGAAAGTTCTGTGTGGGTCGGGCCAGCTTCACAGACGTATTATACATTGCACACAAATGTGTTGCCCGTAAAATTGCCCAAAGAATGTATCTTCTTAAGTATTTCTTGTATAAACATTATCGACCATCATATTTACATTGCTAGGTAAGAAAGCAACGTTATTTCCGAAAGTACAAGGATACGTATTTAGGAAAATATAAATCATACACTATAATCAGCATAGTTGTCCGCCATATTCCTACCCTACGTAATTTAAGGTCGCGTTAAATAGTTAAGGGAGGAAAATCGCGTCCTTAAATTAAGGGCGAGTTTGAGGAGCTGTTAACCTTGAGGGAGGTTGGTTAAACACTCAGGCGCTGTGAGGAAGCGTTAAATGTACTTAACGCTTCCTTAACATTTAAGGAAGGTCGGTGAAACCGGCCATAAGTTCCTCTGCATTTGTTGGGATAAATGGTTTGCCCATTTGAGTGCTGTACAAATTAGTTTGAAATACAATCACGTCTACTAATTCGTCACTGAAACACAAACTAAATAGTTTATATGGTGTCGGATAACTCATCTTTACGTAATATGTAACTCCTGACTGTCCTGTAAATATTGAAATGGTCGAAGCAGTGTTCCTTTTACTCCATGATACTGTACCTTGATTTCGTGTGCTCGTTGGCGCATCGTCTTCTGTGTCATCAATTTCAATGTCTTCGTCAACGACGAGTGACACACTATCACAAATTGCATCACTTTGATCAGATTCAATCAAACCTATTTCGTCACCATATAATTCTTTTTCAATAACAATGCTTTCGTCACCTGACGGAATGTAGTCTTCAATAATATTGGAAATTTCCTTATCTGTCAAGCCACGTGACTTTTCGTAGTAGACACAAAGGGCAGGAACGTAGAGTACACTACAACATGAAGTTATAAAACTGTCTGCAACTTGCCACCACGCTTGTATACAATGGAAATCAAACCAGTAGAAACAAAAGAAACCCGACTCAGCGCTACGATTCTCAGTAATTTATGGACCAGTGGTTACATACTGAAACGCATTATGAAGATTCAATCGAAGCTTTAGTGTAGTCCCTGATAGATGCAACACAATAATTTTAATCAATATATTATTTAATACTTTAAAACCTCATGCATCATTCATTAAATAATCAAATTTTAATCTTTTCATAGCTGGTCGAAAATAATACCCATAAGATAAAAACTTTAATAGTTTAATACATAAATGGCCACAAATCACGTCATTAAAATATTGAATTCGATGGCTATTATATACACTTATTGTATCATTAAGTCTTAAATATAAAATCAAAAACTTCTGAGGCACTCCTTCAAATGTATCAAATACATTTCCTTTGTTATTTTCATACCAATAACAACCAATGCGTACAAGTATTAATTGATTTATTTAAGTTAACAGCTCATTCTTGTTTCACTGGTGGTGTAGATGGAAAATTATCCGACATGAATACACCTCCATAATGTTTATATTTATTTCTTGAGCTATACGTTTGATATCATAATTGGTGACCGTTTTTTACTATTATATTATTTCTTTGTTTAAGACTTTTATCTCTAGCTAGATATGATGATTCCGTAAATTTATTGTGTCGTTTTTGCTCTTCAAATTCTTGTTTATTTTTCTATTTTTTTTATATTTTGCTTCTATTACTTCCTTAGCTATAGTGGCTGAACCACTTGCAGCTTCTAATGCTGCAAGAATCGTAGGAATTACAAATATAAATCCATATGTTTTTGGTTGGTTACGAAGTTTCTTTAACTGTGCTAGACTTAATGTTGACCCATAAGTTGCCCCATTTTCAAGCACCGTTGCTTCTTTGCAAGTTGTGATTTACTTAAAACGTCATTAATGTTTAATGATTTTAATTCATGTGATGAAATATGCAATGTTACACCTTTGGCCTTCGTCATAAATAAAAAAAGTTTATATATGAAGTTAAGCAAGAATGAAACTCCGTAGTTTGAGTGTTATCCTCAAAGCAAGTATTATAACCACGACGCATTTTTCCTTTTGTATTCATCGCCATTGGTACTCATAATGAAGCTGATTTTTTACCTAAACCAGGATCTTTGCTAATAACACTATCAAAAGCTTTAAACGCCAAGTCTTGTTCAGCACTATGCCTATCTGTTAGATCCTATAAGCAATAACATGATCTCCATATGCTTGATCTAATCTATTTATACCTCGATTACTTCTCGCTAATCTTTCATTTAAACGTGTACCATGACCACAGAACTCATAGCCGAGGAGGAGGAGTTCGATGGGCAATACATTAATAATATCATTCCCTAAGCCCTACCTTCAATAGTTTGCGAGGTGCCCTAATTCCTTTAGATTCGAAGTAACGAAATTAGATAAACGAAACAAAATCATATCCATTATGCTCACTTTCTCATTATAAAAGTTCGTTTCCAGCTGCTTCTTCACCTGCTACACCTAATAATCTATCTACTAACTTTCTAACATAAGCCATCCAAATAAACTCTTGCAGCATGTTTGTATATCGCTTAATTCCCTTTCCTTGCTTGCTTCCTTCCTTCCTTCCTTCGATCTTGATTTTTATATAAAGCATTCGTCATTTCGAAATTCTTCTCATAAGTTTCTTAGTCTCCATAAGTGAAAACCATTGGTTACTTATGAGTTATTATCTCCCATAAGCCTTCTGGTCCTTTAAATATTTCATAGATCGCAGTCGATGGATCATGTTCGATGTCAATCTCACTAATATATAATTAAATCATCAGTATCAGTATCACCAGTATTATAACTTCCGATCTTCCACTGTACTACTCCATTTATATCAATAATATATAAATCAAATGCTTCATCTTTATCAGATCTATTAGTACTAAACATCGACTCGCTAATGGACCTAATCGAATGTCTTTCTCATCATTATCATCTTTTCTTTCTTTATTTTCACGCAGCACCTTAGGTGATGTAAAGAACTGTTTTTCAAATCAGGTTTCTAAGGTGTTGGTGGAACGTAATTTCAAATTAGGGTAGAGGAAAAAGTAGTCTGGTGTCAAGTAAGGAGAATAGGTCGGTTGTTCTAGCGAATCAGAGTTGGAGACTTCCACTTCAGGCATAAACACTAACTTGCGACATCTGAAAACTTCCGTGATCCCAACGTGGCGAGTCCACACACACACACACACACAGAAAAAAACTCCCGGAAAGTGTTTTGTGATTGGAATTCCATTATCGTAATGAATTATCCAGGACTCGTTCTGCCACATTTCTCACCTCTTAGGCCGCACCGTTTCTCGTAATAGTTAGATTATAGTAACGTGGAATGCAGCATACCCTGCATTGCAATGGAAACACATGGCATAAACTCCGAATTGACGATCCAAACCAACCCACAGACACAGAAGTCAATTAAAATTACTTTAACTTATGATTTACACATTTGTACTTTCTTTCGTCGTCCCGTCATGCTTCTTTCCAAGCCTTTTATCATCTTTTTCATTTTTTTTAGGTCATGAAAAATCGAAGGACTATATTAAGATTTTAGAAATTAGGCTCTATATTGCTTATACAATTCTATAATATGAAGCTGAGGAATCAATTTTTAGATGAGATATTTGACAGCCATCGAGGTATGGCCTCTTAAGCTGCGCAAACAAACAACTCTACTAGAATTTAATTCTTTAAAACACTTTTAACTTCATACTGCAGAATTTCATAGCCACAATAGGGTCTACTTTCAACAATTGTAATATTGTATTATGTTTTGCATATTTAAAAAAAACAGTGATTTACGGCCTTCACATGTCGTGACATTTGTTTTGTTTTGTTCAGACGTTAACAGACGAGACACAAACTTAGACCGTAACAATTACTATTTTTAGTTTTTAAGTCTAAATGGTCTGATACGAGTCCATACTGATGTTCAATTCAGCAGCAACTTCACGTACAATATAACAACGTTTTACACGGATGACTTACTTATTGATCGTGATTAGTGCTTCGGGTGTAGACAGCTGTAAAATTTTTGAATTGTCCTCAGATGGAGGTTCGAACCTATTTGATACGTTTGTATAGTTTTTAACGTTGTGTTCGATTAAATTATTCCTCATCATAGGCTTCATGCAATATGTCGAAGACCTCTTGTAAAGTTTTCTGCAATTTCACACGTACAAGCTGCAATTTCAGTTTCTTCATACTCGGATAACTGACATCGCGTTCTATTGCGTTACTGGGTAGCACCAAGTTTGTAAACTGAGCCAGTTACTATCCAATACCAGTTAATATAAATGTTCGTTCATATCTAGTTGTTGATGGGGGTATGCACATTTCAATAACACGCAGTTTATGCAGTTCATGAAAAGCAATTCTGAAATTCTCCAGCATAGAAAGAAGCTGTTGACGACATTTTATTTTTACGTTCTTGTTTTCTGTCTCATAGCGTCTAATGACATTTGGGACGAGTTTAAGTTCTGATTCCAGAATAAGTCATATTTGTAGTGAAGAACTAAAAATTGCAACTTTTCGTCTTTAATAAAATGTTCACTCTTTGGGTTAAAACAACTTACTCCAACTAATATATTGCTGTTATTTGTGAATCTTTCTTTCAACTCAGAAATAAGGGGATAAAGAACTGGAAACCATATTTTAATTATGATATCTTCTTCAGTTATTAGCCTATTGTTTTCAGCAGACATACTTTCGACAATATAATTCTGTAACCGTTTTGGAAGTTTTCGAATTACTAACAGTTTCAATATCGTTTTTCTTTGAGAATGCCTTTACTTCTGCAATGAAACGTCCAAAATTACTTGAGTCTGTTCATAATTCCTTTGCTCTTTCTACTAAGGAATCAACAAGCGTACAAACTACAGCAAGGTCACAGTGATTTATCTTCAAGTAAACGGAGACGACTTTAAGACCTTTCAAAACAGTGCAAACGAGGGGAAGACAACACACGAAGCTGCAATCTATTCGATCGAGGTTTCCTCTAGCTTCACATGTTTTCTGGGAGTATATTTATATTGCAACAGTTCGATTTAATGTCAAAAGCATGGCAGGAAATGCAGTTTTCCCAGCTAGACATGACGCAATTTGGCAAACCCATCTCACGTCACAAATTGGTTTCAGTGCAAGTTTTTTTTAACGGTTCTCTGCTTGCACTTTCAGAAACACAGGGTGGACACTAGAACGTGACATGAAAAGGTACAACTGTTGCAGTAACGATAAACAGTTTTGAACTTCTTCGACACCACGGTACACATCAACAATTATTAAATAAAGGCGGTGGTCTTGTAGTAATGCACGTAAATTGACTGAGGAACATCATTTTCTGAGAAGTGCTTGTTCACCTGAAAGATGACCACTCATTACCGAAGCACCATCATACGTTTGTGCTACAAAATTATACACATCTATGTCATATTCTGCGAACACTTTCTTTATGTTCAGGTAAAGTGAATTAGCAGTTACTGATGAACAAGGATAGTAGCCAAGAAAACATTCATATATTGAATTATTGTAATAATAATGAATTATCACCGATAACTGTCCATTCTTACTTATATCTTTGGTTTCATCAGACAGGATCGCAGAAAAAAAACAGCAACGTATACTCCTTTTTATATTATTTGAAGCACAAGTTTACTCATAATGACCAAAAATTATACTTGAATTGTGTGGTGTGTATATTTGCATTTTTACGCAAAGTTGATTTCTTTTTCGCTGCTACGCTTATCATGCGTAGCCCAGAAAATTTTTACTGCTTTACTTTCATCGGAACCTCGCAAGGTTATGTTCTGACACACGCCGTCAATAGTAAAACTTCAGCTACAGTTGACACATAGTATCTATTTTCTGCTATTATTATTTTGTAAGCATCACTTATCTTGCTTATAACTTATGTCTCTTGGTTACAACTTACGACTCTTCATAAGTATGTAGTTTGCCCATTTTTTCAATATTATTTTGGTGGCTGCTGCTTTCGTCGTGCGACATGCTTTTCTACTACATTCTTCGAATTATTAAATCCTTGTCCGTAAAACACACTTAACTTGTCATGTCCCAGCGAAAAAATCGACTAGTGCTTACCGGCGGCGAGACCGTCGAACACTTACCGGACCGAAGATGAAGAAAATGAGGTCGTGAGGTGGGACTTTGAGAGATTTTTGTAGAAATAATTGAATTGCCAAAATTTAAGAAGAATAACTTTGATCAGATCATTCTGTAAGTGTTCTTTAGATACCTCATGTATAATGAAATAATTCCTGTCAGAAATATACTTTACTTAAGGATAGAATTGTATTAGAGCAAAAAAAAAAGTTTTTAGGAATTTATGCAAATTCTATTCATCCAATACTGTCAAAAATAATACGCAAATATTTTATTATTATGTTTAGTAAGAAGCTATACAGCGTATTCGTCGACAGTTATAAGTTTGTGCAGTTGTTCATGAAACACAAGCGACTAACAGGAATTGAGCACCCTTCTAGATTTATGTACAAAGGTATATGCGTATTTAACGGAAGATTTGTACGTATTGGTGCGCAATCTTTACCGGTAAGGTTTTCAATTATCGAATATTGTATACGAACGAGGAAATTCGAAGTTAGATATATTACAGAGCTTGCATTCATAATTAAATGTTCCTGTAATGTCTCGCCTGTTGTCTTTAGGACTACAATAATGTTCCAGTTAAGTCAAACCTACTAAAAACTACTTATATGTGCAAATCCCTCGTACAGCAGATGTGTTTCGGTTAGTGAAGAGCACAAAAATGTAACGATTTGCGTGTGGGAATATTTTAGTCTTCTTTTCTCCAGTAAGTTTAGTATACTTTACCCTTATATTTAATTCAATTTCTATTTGGATTATGATTATTAGTATTACAATAATCCACCCTAGGAATACTTTTTCATTCATAAACCGGTAATGAAATTTTAATGCAGCATAAGTAAAACTCAAATATTTCATTATTCTGTGAATTCCGGAAGTTGTACGAAGTATTCGTAAACTGTAAAGAAATAATACTTTGCGGTAACGAGAGAACAAGCCTTTTATTTTGTGAATGCATACTATAATTTTTTAGAAGAAGCTGCTAAATATTATAATTTTCGCTGCAAGATAGGACGTTAAATTTAACTGACACAGGTTATTTATTGCGAGATAGTTTTGTATTTTGCAGTATGCTTGGTTCGTAATATTTTTATTGCTATCTTTTTAATATGCAAATAACGTAAAATGTACCGGTAGAACATTTTTGTTAAAAATCAATCACCGTGGGTCTTCCCGCCTTTATCGTTCTACGTTAATATTCGGAATCCCATGTAGCTAAACAAAATTTCACTTTCACAGACCAAAGTTAGTTTCCTTCTTAAGCAATGAGTACAATTAGTTTTAAAGAATGCTATGAGTAACTGTGGGTGCTGCCACTTTGAGGGCTGATTAATGTGCCAAAGTGTCTGCACACAATACTGAAACTATTAAGTGCTACTAACATTTCCGTAAAGCTAGTTGACCTCATTATTTAAATACGAAACGAACTGTGGTCTGTGAAAGGTGATTTTATTTACCTGCAGAGAATACTGAACTAAATAATTGATGTAAAACGAAACAGGCGGGAAAACTCACTGGCATTGAGCCTTAACCTGCGGATATCATTTGGGATATTTTGTATTAAATACTGGTTGAAGTGTAAGCAAATAACGAAACTGTCTTATCATTGGAAGCTTATATTTTCCTAACTTTGATAAGCAGTTTATATACAGAAGAAAAGAAAATTCTAAATCTCTGTTTTCTTCGGAATATGTCTGCTAACTATATCACTAGAATTATGGCTTGCTTCCCATATTGGACAGTAGGGATGTGTAGTTCGCGAACGAACTGGTCTTGTTACTGACCAGTTCGAACTAGTTCAGAGGCTTGACAGATTGTAGTTCGCAAGAACTAAATGCGTGCGCATTTCACATATATAACTGTAGAAAAGCAGCAAAGATACAATACAAAACAGAGAGAGAATGTTTAGTTCTCGTAGTGAACTAAATGCGTGTGCATAGTTACGAAAATGATGTTTACGCACTTCACCCCCTCCCAGGTCGTAGACAAATCGCGGAAAATCCAGGTTCAACCGCATCCGCTTTCGCGATGTTTCTCAAGCAGACGTTTTAAGGTGCAGTTTCGTTTAGTTGCAGTTTCGAATGATTAGTCCAAGCCTCGAGGGACCGAATTTAAAAAAAAAAAAAAAAGACAGCAACTGAGGTAATGTTAGGGTGTGTCTAAAAACAACTGTTTCCGTTCTCAGTTTCAAAATTTATCTCCATGATGGAACACAATACCAAAGATGTAATCCGTTATATAGAAAATATTCTTAGACGATTGCTATAATTGTTTTCCTTAGAGGCGTTCAAATTAAATACATATTATACCTTCTAAAACAGTATGTAAATTATTTATTTAAACGTTTTATACAACAACAAAAAAAATAGTGGATACATTCTCAATTCACCAAACGAATGCCAAAATTGTGCTTGTAATTTGCATTATCGCTTTCCCCTCAAAATAGCAAGTATCCTATTGCCATAATACTCCTATCGCCATAATCCTTTGTGGCATTAATTTATAAATGAAATTTTCAATAAAAGGTATTCCGAACTCTCTCTCTTACTAGTAGTTAATTTATGTGAGAAATGGCTCGCATCGGAGGACCTAACAAAAGTATCTCGTAGTAATTTTAAGAATGTACAAAACGTGACTCAATGTTACATTTAGACTATAAATAACGTAGCAAATAGATTCTGAATCTATTTATGGGCCTTTAACACTTTTGGTTCAGACCGGGATAGGGTTGGGTAGAGGATGAGGAAGGTATCGGCAGGGTCTTACTGAAGGTTCCATACCTGCATTCGCCTGGTTGAAACTCAGGGAAACCCCGGAGAACGTGAGGTTACCCTTTTACGTGCACTGGTTAATAAAGACTACGCTACTTTCATTGCATTATGTACTGACTTTATTACAAAAATGGGTCTCTTCCTATAGTAATGCATGATGTACGCCTAATGTTTCTATTTGAATTCCTTATCTTTTAACTGTACTCTGCATGAATAATATGAAAAATGTGCTCAAAATTATTTTCTTCGGAGTTATCTATTTAATTAATAGAGTACACTAAACGGCAAGACGCTATCTTGCTATTAATAAAATTTATGTTTTGTGTTAACTCCAGCAAAGATCATAACAATTCATGTAATAAAAGAAAAAGAAATCATTGAAAAGGGAATTCTGGAGTAAACACAAAAATTTAACTCTCTTTTCAATGACAGAAATCTAATGACAGACTACAGCTCAAGCGTTGCCTCAAGGATGAAAGACATCATATCTTTCCTTAGTTCCTTAGTTTCATTGCCGCGAACAACCATCTCCACCCCCCTACTATAGAACTGCTGTGTGTCAGGGAGGCAGGGATTTTCACATGGACACAAACGGACGGGGACATCTCTTTACCTTTTTTTACTCCTACTGTTATGCCAGTTTCCAAACGGAAAGGATTTTCATGCGCAGCGAATGACATACAAGTATTCAACGTGCTTAAACATCAAAGAGCTTTTCAAGGGCAAAGCGCTTGCCTTTTCGAAACCACTTTATTTACCGAAATAGTTCGCGAACTAGAATGGTGATTGGTGGGTGCATCAATGCACTTCTTTCGTGGCCCTTGTGTTGCTTTGAAGGCAGTGGGCAGAGAGGGAGGGAGGTATTGTGAATACACTTCCGCCCGAGGACATCTCTTCCCTTCTACTTTACCATTATTGGAACTAAAGTTGTTGCTCGCGAACTAGAAACATGCACGACGCATCTTGAAGGCTACCACGTGATCAGAAAGGCCCTTCTGCTAAAGATAAAGATAAAATGAATTGTATGGGCGGTAACAGCACTATGGCTTACGCCCGTCCCGATACGGGGGAAGCCCCTTATCTTTGTCACGTCTAAAAATAGCTGTTAACTAAAATGATAAAAGCATATAAAAGATGAAGATGTAAGCTCTTCAGAAAAATAAAATCGTAGTAAAAACTAAAGATGTATATTGTCTTTAGCATAAAAGGTAAAAACGTGAAGGCTGTAAATAAGCCTTCACAAAAATAAAATAATACTACATAAAACATAACAGCTATGTGGCAATCATCTCAGAGAGACGGAGATAATCCTGTCTCACGGACATAACTAAAAACTCTCCGCAACATACCTGGTTCATACCCTAACAATGACGCCATGTCATTGGGGATGTTATAACGTTGAGATGATTATATCCGGGACAATCTGAAAGCACGTGACGAATACTTAAAACAACATTGCAATTATGACAACGTGGTGGATCCAATCGTCGTAACAGATATCCGTGTGTTAGGCGACTGTGTCCTATACGTAGTCGACATAAAAGAACTTCTTCCCGCCTACTATCTCGGCAAGATGATTTCCATGAAGCAAGAGTTACCTTCAGTTCTTTCAATTTATTAACAGCTACGTCATCCCATCGTCGCTGCCATTCATTGCGTGTAACTTGCTTATAATATATCATCATGTCCTGAAATGGGACATGCGGACTATCAATGTTAGCTCCTAAAGAGGCCTCACGAGCAGCTTCGTCTGCCAATTCATTGCCATGGATACCAACATGACTTGGTATCCACGAAAAGACAACTTCAACACCGGCAGAGCAGATGGCGTGTGTCTTACAGAGAATATCTTGCACGAGTGGATGTTTCGAATACAAATTGTTGAAGCTTTGAACAACACTCTTCGAAACTGTACAAACAAGGATGCGGTTGAAACCGTGAACAAGACTAAAATCCAAATCCTTTAAAAGAGCATATAGCTCAGCAGTAAAAATACTGGCTTTGGGATTAAGACAAAATTGACGGGCTTCCCCTTCTGCAAAAAACGCACATCCAACAGATTCATCTGTTTTGGATCCATCGGTAAAAACTGAGATAAAACGTGGGTACTGACTCTGCAACGCAAGAAAACGTTGCTGGAATTCAATCATGGAGGTCTCCGATTTCTTAAGGGGTGACAAAGAAAGATCAATCCGTGGACGGGCAAGTGACCACGGCGAACGGAGACTAAAGCGGACAGGACAGACAGTTGGGCGGTCTGCATTCAGATTCTCCAACAACTCTGATGCTCGGATGCCAAGTGGTCGGGTAGCGTGACCACCGCGTTCATATAGGGCTCGTTGGACTGGGTAGACGATTAAGTTATGTGCTGGGTGGCTTGCCAAAGATGATATCTTAGCAAGATAGCTCAACACATAGTACATCCTATGAATCTCGAGCGGTGGTTCAGCGGCATCAACACAAAGACTGGTGACAGAACTTGTGCGATAGGCGCCAGTGGAGAGTCGAATTCCAGCATGATGGACACTATCCAGCGTGTGTAACGCTGAAAAGCGTGCAGAGGAATAAGCGTGACAACCATAGGTAAGCTTAGATAAAATGAGTGCGCGATAAAGGCGCAACAAGGTTGTACGATCAGTACCCCAAGTGGGATGACTTAAAACACGTAATAAATTCAGAGCTCTCGTACACGAAATTTAAATTTGGCGAAGGTGACTACGCCAATTTAACTTGGTATCAAATAATAAACCGAGGTATCGTACCTCCTCGACAAACTGGAGTTGTCTGTCTCCAAGATAGAGATCTGGGTCCACGAAACAAGTTCGTTTACGGCAGAAGTGGACACAGACTGTCTTCGTTGGTGAAAAACGAAAACCAGTCTGGTGTGACCAGTCAACAAGACGGTTCAGCGTCAACTGGATCTGCCGGGCTGCGAGGTTGATATTCGCAGACTTACAGACAATTGTCAAGTCGTCAACATATAAAAGACCTTGCACAGGGGGGCGAATACAAGCCATAACACTATTCACTGCAATAGCGAACAGTGTTACGCTCAGCACACTCCCTTGAGGTACGCCATTCTCCTGTAAATAACGCTCTGAGAAACGATCACCAACACGCACACGAAAATAGCGATCGCTAATAATATTTGTTATAAAATGGGCCATGTGGCCCCTTATTCCCCAATTATGAAGCTGGCGTAGTATGCCATATCTCCAGGTTGTATCATAGGCCTTTTCTGAATCGAAGAAAACAGTAAGAACATGTTCATTCCGGAGGAATGCGTTCTGCACAATAGACTCTAACCTGACAAGATGGTCGACAGTTGATCGATATTAGCGAAACCCACACTGATCATTAGAAAGCAAGTAGTACCACATTAGGTGTCGGTTTATCATTCTCTCAAAAACCTTGCATACGCAGCTAGTGAGAGCAATGGGCCGGTAACTTGTGGGGTTCAGTTTATCTTTGTCAGGTTTCAGAATCGGAATTACAATAGCTTCTTGCCAACTAGGAGGGAAGCTATCAGTCCTCCAGATCTGATTATAGAGATTTAGCAAGAACACCTTTCCCTGGGAGGGAAGGTTTCGCAGCATTTCATAGTGAATATCATCCAGTCCAGGGGATGTGTTTCTAACATCCCGCAAGGCAGTTTCAAGTTCCCACTCAGTGAAAGAGACATTATAGTGTTCTAAATTATTCGAGTGAAACCGTAGAGGTATTACCTCTGCCTCTAATTATGTTTACAAAGTTAGCACTATAGTGCTGAGAGCTGGATATTCCTGCAAAGGTTGCTCCAAGAAAATTAGCTATCTCTTCTGGGTCAGTATGCAAGACATTGTTCTGCTTCAGATCAGTCAATGGCTCGGAGCGACAATTTCCTTACAAACGTCTGACCCGTTCCCACACGTCTCGAATTAGCGTTTGTGAATTAATGGACGAGACGTATTCACGAAAGGAGGTACGCCGAGTTTGTTTCATGAGACGTCGAATATAAGCTTGTGACTGTCGAACTGCATTCAAATTTACCGCTGTAGGATATCGGTTGAAAACCCGTAAAGCGCGACTGCGCCGTCGCCGTGCTACTTCGAGCTCATCGTTCCACCAGGGAACAGAACGCCGACGGGGCGTTCGGCCAGACTGAGGAATGGAACATCTGGCAGCTCGCAAAATTTCACGGTTGAAATACTCAACCGAATCGTTCAGGGGCATTGCTCCTTGATCAACTAGTTGGACACGAGTGGCGTGTTTAGTCCAGTCAGCACGCTTCAGATGCCAATGCGGTAATTTGCGTGGTGCTTGATAGAGGTTTAAAAAGGTTAAAATTACTGGAAAGTGGTCACTACCACATAGATCGTCATGTACACGTCATGCCAGCATGGGTGCAACAACTGCACTGCAGACAGACAGATCTATCGCTGAGTATCTGCCACTTGCCAAACTAAAATGTGTGTGAGCACCAGTATTTAATAATACTAAGTTGGAGGTGTCAATAAACGATTCAACAATTCTACCGCGGACATCTGTACGAACACTACCCCAAATAACATCATATGAATTAAAATATCCAACTAAAATTACAGGTTGGGGTAACTGCTGCCAAAGATTCTGGAGGTCAAGGAGCGTAAAGTCTTGTTCCCTTGTTATGTACAAATTCAGGATTGTGACATGCTGCTCAAGTTGGACGCGAACACCAACCGCCTGTAGGTTCGTAGTAATGTGGACAGGTGTCGAATACAGTGTGTCAACAACACCAATTGCAACACCGCCACATGCGCGACCATCAGTTGGAAAATCTGTGCGATAGAGTATATAGTGCTTTAAAATCACAGATTCAGTGGTTTTAAACTTGGTTTCCTGAAAGCAAACTACAACAGGGAAAAGATCTGATAACAAGACTTGCAGTTCTTCATAGTGGGAATGAAATCCGTTAAGATTCCATTGGAGCATAGCCATTGGGATGAAGCTTAATAAAAATATTACCTTTTCAGTCGAGGTTTATTAAATTTCCCTCCCCTTTCCGACTACAGTATACTCCGAGTCCATCAGATCGTCCTCAATCATATCTGATTTGAGGGATGAACTCGGCACATTATTGACAGGTGGAGAATTTTGATGTGCCAGCTGAGTGGCAAGAACAGTGGTAAGACGCTTGATGCTAGTCGCTAGTGGTGACATACGACTAGTTCGTGCATGTTTACGGGAACGAAGAGTAGAAACAGCCCGTGGAGTCCTAGAAGACTGCACAGGAGACATTTGTCTCTCAGTATACCTTGGCGTACCTTGAGCAGATGTTGAGGCTTGGCGTTGTGTAGGAGACTTGTCACCTTTAGGTCGCTCAGTTTGAGTTGACAGAAACTGTCTGCGTGCCAACTGAGACAGTTTTAACTGGTAGTCTTGCCGCGACTGTAGAAAACGCACCAGATGGAAGGGTGCGTTGAGACTCTCGTACTCGACGTTTTGCATCACCTGCAGATATTTTCTCAATAACCATCAGCTCTCGAATTCGTATTTCCTCTTTAAATACCGTACAGTCACGCGACCAGGCCGTGTGATCACCCTTGCAATTAACACACTGAGGTTTCAGTGACGTGCAAGGATCCGCACCATGGCTACTGGTACCGCATATTGCACATACAGCAGAGGTCGCCTTACACGACGTGCTGGTGTGTCCATAGTGCTGACATTTAAAACAGTGGAGCGGACTCGGTATATAAGGACGGACAGGTAAGCAATAGAAAGCTGCCTTCACGTCCCTGGGAAGCTGTGGCATGGCAAACGTCAAAATTAGCGAGCTCGTGGGTTGGAGTTCGCCACTCTTTCGAGTTTTATTTCGTCTAACATTAACGACACCTTGGCTGGCAAGTTCGTTCTTAATCTCCTCTTCAGGGACATCTTGTAAATCCCAACAAGAAATTACGCCCTCAGTAAAGTTCAGTTGACGGTGTGGTTCAACATGAACTTGAAACTGACCTAGTGACTTCAATTTCAGGAGATTAGTTGTTTGTTTATCGCTAGACGTCTCCACTAAGAGTGTGCCGTTGCGAAGCTTTTTAACATTTTTAAGTTCACCGGCAACATGAGCAAGTTGCCTTTGTATGATGAAAGGGGTTAATCCCTTTAAACCACCTGGATGTTCGATCTCATTCTTAACTTTAATTACAAGATATCGCGTGATATTCGGTACGATACTTGTCTGTTCCTCTACTTCTATTTTAGCTTCTTTGTCACTGGTTGATTCGCTAGCTGTATGCGCCTTCTTACTTACATCAGTAACTTTATCTTCATTCTGTCTCTTTCTCCGAAGGCGACTTATTAGGATGTGGTGGAGCCATGATGAATGAAAGCCGTAAATGCCCACACTTCTCCGTCTTCGTTCTGAGGAGTCAACGAAGCTGCCGGGTACTACCCTCATCACCCTTGTCAGCAAGCTGGAAATCGAGGCGAAGTCCAATGACTTGGCGTCGAAATCACTTGTACTCCCGACTGATGGATACTTGGGACACCCACTCCCCCGAGTGTTGGCGAGACCAAAGGGCCGAAGAGCTCCCCAATGGCGCACTTCCCAGTCTCAACGAGCTACACCATCCAAGAATCTGCTGTCAAGAACTAGGCGCTATCGAATGGTTCCGCCCCCTTTCCTCAGGTCCCAGGGGCCAGCGTCAATGAAAGTACATCCTGTCACATCCTTGAGCATTGCCTGGAGGTGCAAGTCGCAGCACAAGAGGAGATGAAATAATGAGTCATCAATGGATGAAAAATGGGGTGAATGTAAATGAAATCCTCTCGGCTGGTCCTCCTTTCAGGCAGCGTAGCCCTTCTGCTGCTATAAGGAGACCATCTCCGTCGCGAACTATTGAACTAAACGAACTGATTCTTTGAACTGCTCTTTCCAACGAACTAGTTCACTGCAAACTAGCCTTTGAAACGAACTGAACTGCCCATCCCTATTGTAGGAAGTATCAGTTTTATAAATGTCATATGCGTGTGTGGTACTTTATAATATGATAAAGTCCATATAAAAAATCAATTACGTAACAATATCTTTTGAAAAAAAAAATCACACTTTCTTGGTTTTCCGCTTTAAAATAAAGATTAAATAAAAATCTAGGTCTTAATTATCACCTATCAGGCTATCACTAATAACAGATATTTAGCATTTTTTGGAATAAGTGGACGGATGCAAACCAAATCGCATATAGTATTTTGTTATTAATCTCCAACGTGTACTTCAAATATTAGCCATGTAGATGTAAAAAAAATAAAGAGTAAATTAAACGCCGAAAAAATCATTAAAAAAACTTACTTTGAGTTTTGATGCAACTTTTATAACGTATCAATAGGAGCCCTAGAATATTTACGTTATAAAACCAATAAATGGGCAAAATTTTAAAATTTTATTTAACGCATATATGTTAGTAATTTCAGTGTTGTCATGCTCAGTTGCTCATGTTGATCCGAACGAGCTTCATCAAGTCGTCAGATTTCGGGAATATTACACGCAATTGTTTCAATCAACTTACGCGTTTGTTTTTTTCTTTACTGTGTTGCTTAAGATTGTTCGGTATTACGTCATGGACGTGTCACGATTATTGTGTAGGTTTCAGTATTCTCACACATTATTTATTGTAATCCTGTGGATTCTCTGGTACTATCTTCCTATTGTTTTATTATTTGGCTTATCCTTAGGGATCGGACTGAGAATATTACATACAGTGATCGTTGTCACTTCGGGAGCCCAGACCATTAACTTCGCCCTTGAACACGGATCGTATCCTGTGACCATATATATCCTATTGTGACTTCGTGTTAGGTACGTGGAAGTGTCACACAATTTGTCCATTACGCCAACGAAAGATGAAACTGTTATACTTTATAAAAAAAGCTCTCACTGTTACAGGCCGCATGGTGCCTGCCATCATTTGATGCTCAATGAACTAGTAAATATCTTATTCCTTTTTTGAAATATATATTTAGGAGATAATTATATTTATTGGGACACCGTCTGTCCAAGTTTTGTTGCATTATTTAAGTTTCCTTGGTCTGAGCGAATCATAACTAAATGCTGTGTGGACGGATCTTTTCTCGCGTGTACCAGGGCAGTAACGAATTATATTGCGTTTCTAATTAACGTAGAATCCTTGTACATTTTTAACGTAAGATTTAAATTTACTAAACCTAAACTTAGAAGGTGTGCTAAGTAGTGAGCATTCGATACGAAAAAAAACCCCTTTCTTTAATAAAACCAGTTCTATTTCCTTCGTAAAAATACCCGAAAATTTTAGTTTTATTTCTCTGCCTTTTTATCAGTAAACTGGCGATACCCTTCACGATCTAGGTGGTCTGTGAGATCGAAGCTAGACTAAAGCCGTGGTGTACAGGCCGGAAAAGAAATGGAAATTAAAAAAA
The DNA here is from genome assembly GCA_022664845.1 of Lepisma saccharinum. Lineage (NCBI taxonomy): Eukaryota > Metazoa > Arthropoda > Insecta > Zygentoma > Lepismatidae > Lepisma > Lepisma saccharinum. The sequence goes on along the minus strand of JAGDQP010002667.1, from coordinate 57,280 downwards.
GTGCGGATTTTTTTTAAGTGGCAGAAAAACACTGTTTTTATTTAAAAGCATCGTTTATCTTTCTTGTTTCGGTTTAATAAAATTAAATGTTCTTACGTTAAAAAATATACAACACAGTCTCAACCTACATTGCCTATCTCATTAGTGCCTCTGTACGCGAGGGGAGAGTTCGATCTATTTATGGCCTTAAGAAGCGAACGCTTCATTAGCTGTCATTTTTCAATGTCAATACGAAGTGCTAGTGTTGGTAATTTACTATTTTTTACTACGGAAAGTATTTTAGCATAAATGTGCTTCGAAGTAACTCCACATTATTTGGGGATTTAATCTCTTCATGTGAAAACAAAATCTGTTGTAAAGACAAAGGACGTAACGCTAACTGGTGGAAAGAGGAAAGTGAGTGTGAGAGAGAAAAAGAAATAAAGGATGCTCCTCCTCTAAATCGATCTCTGTGGACGTAGAGGCATTTTTGTTTGCGAAGTTTAAAGTGTACGTATTGTTTACATTGGTAGGGCAAGGCTTTTTGTGCCACTCACTGTCCCTTGAGGTGCTGAAGCTCTAGCTAGAGTTGCCAACTATGGGAAATAAGAGTTACCCGCACAGCTAACTAGCTATGAGGGGTTGCATATACTACAGGGGATAGAAACAGATCCAAAAAAGCACGAAACAGTAGAAATACAACTTCTTGTGCAGAAAAAAAGGCGTAAACCAGGATTGGTGAACAATATCTTAAACACCACTTCCCATTGTAAAATATAAATATTGTAAACTTGAACAGCTCAAAACTTGACGCAACTAATAAATATGATGCATTTTCCCAGAGAAAATATAATATCAAGTAAATCACAATACGAGCAACTCAAAGAAAATAACTAGAGCCATATAATGTAGGCCTACCTAAAAAAATATTACCAGAAAATTTAATAAAAAGTTGGTCATACTTACCATAAATTGCTCAGAGGGATAGCAAAGAAATTAATCCGCTTCTTTTTCTGAAACAGGACAAATAAAAATAAAACATCCAACAGACCGAGAAAAGAGTAAGTGGCAAATCTGAACTGGAAACTCGGATTCCAGATCTGACTATCGCCTCTGGCAGAGATTATCATAGTTTATAAGTAAAATAGCGGGCATATGTAAGTTCGGTGAGACTTTTGTATCAGCCACAGATTTTAATCACAATTGGTACAATTTCTACCCCTACCGGTGAAATACGGCCTCGGCATCCCTTAATAATAAAATAAGGAAATTAATAAGTTTTTACGAAAGAAGTTCAGACATGTTTAATGCGCTATTCTTCTCCAGCATAGTTTAGTATTTCAGTCCTAACAGTTATATAAAAACACTATCTGTAGGGTAATATTATATATCACGTGCTGTTGTTCTAGATGTAAATTTAAAAAATAGTACTACACGCTAGACAAAGTACATTAAGTTGTATCTCATTAATAAGCGGTAATAGAATTAACGATAAAATTAAGGGAAAGTGTTGTATTATGAAAATAAGGGTTGACTCCGAGATTTTAGTTTTATCCCTACGAAAGTCACGAGTACCACGGTCAACTAATGTTCAGAAAATGACCGGTCGCAATACTGCCGGTGAAAGCTTGGTACTGGTCACCGGCCCAATAGAAAAAAATACTAAAATTTCCGGCCAGACCTGTAGAATATCGGCTGGTTGGCAACCCTAGCTCTAGCGCGTCGTTATGGCCCCTACCTCCACATCCATAAGTACACATAAATAATTGTTGAAACCCCCGTAGCAGCGATTTTTTCGTTTGCTGTAGTGTGTAGTGTACGAAACTACATGCCTACAATTGTTTGATTTAGTTTCTAAATTATAAATTATATTGAGCAATTTCTCTGGTAATTTAATCTTGTAATTGGCAACCCTGCGCGATTTGCTCTCTCGGTCTGGTTTCGCGATGTAGGCGATTTCTCGCCACTGTTTGGGTTTGTTCGCTACATAGGAAGGTCGGCTTTGTCTGCAGCTACGACTTAGATTCGTTATATTGGAATGTCGACTTTGGTTGCTGCTGCGATATAATTGAGGTTTAATCTGACTTCGAAGAACTTAAATTCAGGCTTAGTATAATTTATTAATATTAATTTAATAATAGTAGAAGTAAACTATTGTTTGAAGTAATCTTATTAGTTAATTTTGTTTTTTAGAATAAATTATTCAGTCACGTTTTTTATCGGAAGAAGTTAAATGGCGAATGCCATTGCATGGGGCATTCTAAGTAATTACGATAAATATCAATTGTATCTGTACCTACAGAGGCTTGATGTACAGAAAAAATCGGAAGTTGATTCCATTTCATCTTTGGGTATTAATTCTTCCGTGTGAGATGTTCACCATTATGAGACACAGTAAAGTCCAAGCACAACTAGGAGTTGTGGTACTCTCCAGATGGTTTCGCGAGAGAACATCGGCAGCAAGAGTGGAAGGTGTGTGATTGGAAAATGGGTCGACTGGGTGGCGCAGTTGGTAGCGCATTGGGACGGTAACCCAAAGGTCCCGGTTTCGATCCCCGGTCCAGTCACATACTTTTCACTCTTTAATATCAATACGATAAATCAGTTGCAGTTGTGAACTAAATAATCGAGAATAATATCTTGGACTTTTGTGAGTGAAACTAAATTATTTCTTAAAGAGAGTTAGATTTGATTTCATTTTATAGTAAGTTTAATCTCTTAGAAGAATTACAGCTTTTGAATTTCCTATAGTTCACATTGAGAAGGTACAACCTTCCTTTAGGTGGAGGCAAAGTAGGGTGTATTGGATTGCAATGGCATCTGTTTCTCCCCCTTCCCCTTCTCTATTTTACTTTCAACTTGTGCAAAAGTGAGCGGGAGTGAGAACATGTGTTCTGGTGACGTTGGCTTGAACGTCATTGCTTTGTCATTGCGTGTATAGGCGTGTGTTTCCTGAAGAACGGATTCATCCCCCTCCCCTTCTATTTTTCTCCTTATATCTAGTTCAGTATAAAGTGAAGGTGGTGACCTTTTTGGTTAGTTCTGTAAAAGGGTGGTTGTTTTCTCTCCCCCCTCTCCTTACACGTCTGGTTGCGACGTTAACTAAATTTTGTTAAAATAATTGTTTATTAAATAATTAATTTCATAGAAGCTAATCGAGAATTAATAACCGAAATTTAAATTCCTGTGTTTAGTTCCTAATTTATCCTCGGAATTTGAGGGAACATTTCGAAATTGCAAGCGGGTTTAAACATAAAGAGTGAACGAATAATCTGTGGAATCTTAATTAACACTTGATTAATTAATTGAGTTGCTCAATATAAAGTCAAATCTATTTCGTAAATTTGTTTGATGTTTGAGAAAGTTAATGATTCAACTCGGCAGTTCGTATGTGTAAATTGTGGAAATAAAATTGTTCTGTTTTATTTAAATAAGTTGTCAGAATTTGATTTCATTTGATCTAGTTAGCTTCATAAGTTCAGCATACTTTCCTATTAGTTCGTTTTGTACGAGCGTTCTGGGACTCTTTAAATGTCCACCCTCTTGCATCGACGTTCACTTAAATCAAGATTTGAATTATTATTTGAACTCCGAGTGAATATCGGGCGAGTGCGGTTACAGATGCAAACCCAAACAGTCGGAGTTTACTCGTAGGCTAAGTATGTTTGGTTTAGAAGTTTTATTTGATTAATGCTAAGACGCACTGTTGTCTGCATTTCGTGTGCAAGGAGATTGTAAACAAAGCTACACGAGCGTACTGATTCAGCGTAATAGGTTGCGCTTTAAATGTTTTGGAATCACAATAGAAAAAAATAAAAATATAATTCCACCGTTAAGTACCCAATACCCTTGGATGTTGAAAACGCATTTCCAGTTCGACGAAAGCA
>JAGDQP010002667.1:4329-53404 GCA_022664845.1 Lepisma saccharinum | reverse complement strand
AAGATTTGTGGGAATGGTGGAATCACAGGTAAATTTATAAAATAACAGCTACACTGGAAACGTCCCCATAACATCGTTATAACCCCGACCAAAGTTATGTAATGGTACTTTCCTTTCGAGGAAAAGGCTAAAAACCGGCATGAAGATTCATAGGCAGGTGGGAATTACAAAAAAAAAACAATAACATTGTCAAGTGGCCGAATAATACTGTTAAGTACTCTAATATCCCCGGGTTCCTTAAAGTTTCGAAAAAATAAAAATTTGCAGATTCGCATTTTCCGTTGTGTGGAAAATGAAAATTTAAGTTATTCCGTTAAGTGGCCTATCCTAATAAAAAAAAACTCCTACCCCGGAAATCGGGACTGCACTTCCTGTTGTCCTAAAACGTCTAAAATAGGGTAGAATATTCTACGGAAGCTAAGAAATGATTAGAAGGAGAAATAAATAGTTTACAATCGGCTCTTCCTCACTACTTCAAAACAACCCACAAACGCCAAAACCTGAAATGAAACAACAACTGGTATCTTGCGGAAGTGTTATCTGGTGTTGAAACCAAAATATCCGCACGTAAACGATAGCTAAGAACCTAGTGTACTCAGGCTTAAAACCCGTTAATAATTATTAACGCAAAGTAACGACTTCAGAGGAAACAATTATCTTATAAGAAATTAATACAGTTATACATGAACGGATGCTCATAATTATACATTTTACAGGAAATTAGTTATACAAAAATATTAATTAGATATCAAAATAAATAAATGAATACGACAATGTTAATAAATAATTGTATTGGAGAAAATCTAATATTCTGCCCATATATTAACATTCTGTTTTAGAAAAAAAAGGATTACAATATTTTCATTGAACATGTTGATATATTGTTATTGTCCTCCTAACAGGAGAAGAGTATTGGGTTAAAACAAAAACTAAAAGTTTATAAAGCATATGTGCTACCTAGTATTTTCCATTCAGGCCTGCTTCTTGAATTTCTGTATCTTTAATAATGTTAGAGGGTTAGATGCGAGAGGGCAATGGACTGAACTCATTTCGTTGGCGAAGAATTTATAACTTCTTACTCTAACATGCGATCGAAATATGGACAGTTCATAAACTTGGCGGAGTGCTTCAATTTAATAATCAAGACACATTAGCAACATTATTTTGCACCCTTATCGTTAAGATTTCTCGATTGAAGCAAAACTGTAATTTTTCCTTCAAAAGGCATTTCTTCTATAGGAAAGAAATTATAAGGATGACATATTCATATAATCATTATGTTCGATACCCTTGATTTCAATCGTGAAACTAGAGGGAAGGAAGGGAATAATTTTTGGTAAGCGATGGGGTGAGAATGAGCGAGAAAACAGCAACATTCCTTTTTGCACATAAAGTGCGTTGTCAGGCATACAATAACATCGCTTTGTATATGTATTCCTAAATTTAATCCTTGTCAGATTACGTTTTTTTTGTTTTGTTTTTTTTTTGTTTTTTCAATCCGAGAACCGCCTTCGTCCACCCTTTGCTACGTTGGGTTATAACTAACATAAATGTTGTATTTTATTAAATGATTTGGCTAAACCCAAGAAAGGCTCTTATTGACTTAAAAGTATTCTAAATCCGAGGGCAGGATATGTGTCCAAACATTTTGGTGTGCATGCACCTAATGTACACGCTGCTGAACATACATCCAGAGATGTTAATTAAATCATGAAGGCAACATTAAATGAGAGAGCGAGCTCTCGAGATCTCGCGCTAGAATAAGATTAAGTCTCGTTTAGCAAAATATTTTCAGTTTCGTCTCGTGTTCCCATCTCGCAAAAGAACCTCATGTCTCGTCTGGTTTGCGAGATGAGACGAGAGTCCACATTTCTCGCGTTCATCCTAAATCGTGGGTCCAGTGTCAGTTTCCGCCCATCCTGACTAAGAATTTTCCTCTGTCGCGCAAAGCAAATGTCGGTATGGTACATTCAGCTCAAGTCCTTGCTGATAACTTCCCGCGTAAGCCTTAGATGCCTAAATATCATAAATATCAATTCATTCTGAGGGCACAATGCCTGGAAAAAGTTGTATGAGTGAATGACAATTATTAAAGTTCTAAACGAGCTGATTAAGGAGGATGTCTAGAGTTATTAGTAAAGTGTGATCTAACTGATCCGTCCAAACGACGCTGGCGAAAATTCATCCTGCCACCACATGGACAGAAAGCGAGAGTGCTAAAGTTTCGGCAATTTTGAGGTTCAAGAAGAATATCTGTGAGAGAGAGAGCGCTCGCTGAAATAATTTCCAGAACCTTCCTATTGTTGAACGAACGCTCTACCTGTTGACTTACGATCGCTGGGCTGCAATTTTGAAGGGGCGACAATGCGGTATAAATATTTAATTGTTCAAAGTATTGAAATGACCATATTATAGAATATATTTAATTTATGTAATGCTGTACATTATAGCGTGTAAATACGTCACTTGAAATAAATAGATTAAAACTCCTAATCTCATATGTCTTGATTTTCTAATATTTTTAACCACTGCGAGGAAGACGAGTCCCAATGATAAGCAAAATTATAGGAACGAAGTTTGTTTGTCAGTTGTTTGGTTAACGACAGGAAGAGGAAAGAGATGGGAAAATTGCCCCTAGGTTATATGTGTCTCAAGCTCTTTTGAATTTATTTGAAGGTTTTCAGTTTCTGAAGCAGAGACCTAAAGCGGGTGAGGGAGATGATTTTGGAAGTTAGATGGACAATTCCTATTTTGTAGGTAGCATCTCAGCATTCGTCTGATGGGACTGAAGGAAAATTCTGGGGAAAAACATGATTGTCCCGCTGGGTTCGATATTTTGACCTCCCGAATGTTAACGCAATACTATCTCATTGAGGCACGTCCCCTCAGTCTGAATAGTTTGTGTATGATTATATAACACCTCTTCTTGCTTACTTCTATTAATAGTTTGTTATTAGCAGGCGAGAATCAATGTTTCCATATGTGTATAGAATTTAAGTAATTTTGAGATCGTTAAAAGTACTATATTGGACAATACATTTAAAGTATATGTTAAAATCAAGGACGAGTTGAATTTTTACTATTTTGTTTTGACGTCGTCGAAACGACGTTATGTACTGGTTGTCATTTAGTATGTAAACATGTAAAAGTTGTGGTGAAAATGTTTTTCTGTCATTTAAAAATTGCATTTTTAATTTAAATTCTGTGTTATTAAAATGTGTTTTGGATGGTGTAATTATTAACATTTTTCAAATTTTCTTCTTAATTATAGATTGAAATTAGTTATATTTCAGTACTGAAAGTAGTTTTAAAATGAACCTTAGACACAATGTTTGGTTAATTTTAGACTTTCCAGTACAAATTAGATAACCAATAGTTTATAATTTATAGAACAAAGTAAATGAAAATCGTAAATAATAAACAAGTTCATGTAATTTTGGGAGATAATTATCGATACATGTTTGTTCTTTATACTTGTTTCAGGAGGAATACATTTGCAAAATGAACTTCGTTGGCTTTGTCAGTCATATTGACGTTCTCCCTGTCGCCCTGGCCATGTACAACTTAAACAGTGTATAGACTTTACCCAGACCTCATATTATGATGAATTATTTCACAGGATTTGATATTATTCCGAATGTTCATAATTCGATATTTGGCAACGTTCTATTTAATATTTTGTGGTGGTTATTATGTGCAGTTTTTTTAAAAAAACATATCTAGTTAGATGACGTAGTTACTGCTTAGATTTGTTTATTTCGGCCGAGAATGTCGTGTTGAAGCGATACCTAAATTTCTCTTTGTTTTGCATTACCTGTGTTTCACGAAAATAAAACCCGTAAAATCTCCGAGTTAGGACACTTCCACTATAACAAAATGTTAGGCTACCATATTAATTGATAGCAAAATTGCTTTATAATCCTTTTGTGAGCATAATCATATACGAAAGATTATATACAGGGGCAGATGAAAGAACCTTTACATAAAGGGTATTTAGTTCCCTTCTTTGGGATTCACGCGCTTAACGTTGCCAGTATAAATTTTAGTTAATGCTATTTTTTTGCAATTTCTGTGCTTGCTACCTTTTTCACCAATCTACATAAATATTTCGTTAGAATTTAATTTTATTTTATTTATGACATTTATGCATCTAAGACTCAGACCGGGATAGTAGAGGGAACATAATGCGGGTAGCTGACAGCCCAGGCCAAAGTTGAAAATGTTATTCCCGAATGTGCCTTGTGTGATGGAGGAAAGCGTCAAGACGGTCGACAGCTGGGATTAAACCCACGTTTTCGCGAATTCTAAGCCGTGCCTGCTCGATAAATTTCGTTCGAATAAGGAAATGTTTTCGTTGCATAATAAAGCAATCAAGTCTGATTAGGATTTCCGAAGGCGAAATATTTGTCTACATTGATTTTATGTATTAAACTCAGTTATTCGTACTACATATTGGATGACAAATATTAGTATATTCTTATTTCAATATTTATCAAACATTTGTGGCTACCGTAATGTCAGCGCCTAATTGCTCATTTCATTGCAGGAGTTCCCTTGTGGCGATGAAAAGATGGTGGCGTAGTTCTGGAGGAAAATCAAAATAATGAGTGTTCGAAGAAACCTAACACACTAAATGCAATCCAGAGATGACTAAGAACCACAGGACAATGGAACAGATAACTGTTACCAACAAGAAAGATATTAGAGTTGAATCTGTTTCATTTATTTCAGTTTATTCGGATCAGATTGAACAGTATTCTTTAGAAATAGATCATGGAACAGCAGCTTTTCAAAACAAATTGATAAAAAACGAGTTGAAATTGGAACTTTCGAAATCTGAAAACAGGAATTCGGATTATCCTAATATTGACGCTGTCTGTTACGAAAATGAAAATTTATGTTTCAAGCCAAAAAATGAGTTCATGTCAGGTCCTTTAAGCACTCACAACGTCGATGAAAAATCTGATTATCTGTTATTGAATTTAATTCCTACATTAAAGGTTGAATCTGAAGTCAATCTTAGAGCTAATCTCTCACAAAACACAGAATCAATCTTACATGAAGGTGATACTTTCAGTGCTGCATATCATAGTATGGCAGAAGAAGAAAAGCCAATATCCGACATCCTTTCTGGTTCAAATCGTCCCGAAATTACATACCAAACTGGTTCAACAAATTCTGCTTTACAAGAAATTAGAACAAAATACTTAAATCCTGTTGTTGTTCTAAAGCGTCTTTCTCTTCCTGAGATTGGCTCCATTCAAACAAAGGAGCATTCGGTGTATGCAAGAAATGAAGTTGGTCATCATTCACAAGAAGTACGGTATGATAATTTCAGTGATTTAATTTTTAGTAGAGCTTTGAGTTTAGGGCTCGTTAGTATTTCAACATTATCTGTGTTTAATTGCGTAAATTGTGCATTGCTTTCTCATGCTTTTAGCAAGTGATACACTAGATAGGTGCACTTTTTTACTCAATATCTCAAATTAATTATGTAATTTTAAAGGTAAGAGAGAACATTGTTATGTGATTTTGAGTGAGTGAGTTCTTAGCAAATTTTGTAAATAAAACCCATGCGTGACATCCTATCGTAGAGCAGCATCACACAAACATAGAAGGTGCGTAAGAAACACTAACACTGAAGTCAGATTCCTATGTCTAAATGCGTAATTGCTCACAATAAAATATTTTATGTAGTAGATGGTTCTGTGCGGTATTCGTTTACAAGTTTCCGAACTTTATTCTTTCACTCTCTTTTCTTCCGTCAATGTAACGTTCAGATCCCAAAATCTGCAGGACAGTACTCCAAGGGACCACTTGTTTCGATACTGCCTGAAATTTTGCCTGTTGAACAACATGACTTTCATCTGTTATAGTATTGCTTTTCTAGTCAATAAATTCCTGAAAGTAAAAATATCAATCGCAAGAAATAATTTCTGAAAAATTGTTTCCTCATTGAAAGTTCCAAGAGGAGATTACATACACACACACAATTTCTATTCGTTTTCAGGATAGATAGTTTGAAACTTTGACCCCAAAATCGACTTCTTAAAACATTTCGCCATCACTCTTAAAGGGTACAATTAATCAGATTTGGTTTCGGGAAGCGAGTTGTCTAATTACAGTGGGTATTAAGAGTTAGGAAGTGATGTCATGGGATGGTCAGTGTTACGAACCTTGTATATTCCGTCAAATTACACTACGACAGTTTATTGAATGTGTAGCATCCTCTAGACGTAGTTAACATCGTATAAGAAGCATATATTACAATGTTGCAAACTTATAGTTATCCCTTTTGAAGAAATATTGCAATTTTTCATGCTCAATCTGCTATAATCTCTGTTTGCGACACTGGGTTGTGTGCCTTATATATGCTATTTATCATCAGTAGAGGCTACCATTTATCTAATGTCATTTGAATATACATCATGCTGAAAACACTGGCCAACAGATGGCATAACTTTGTAACTTCTAATGATGCAATATCCCTTTAGAACATTTAAATTTATTTTAGTACGTCGTTTAAGATTAAATATTCTCTGCGTTTACCGTTACAAGAAGTACGTTTTGGTTTATAAGCTGGAAACCCTCTTCTCGCAAATAAAGCTTAATTTGAGCTCACGTTTATATGAACGTTTTATCTTGTTTCGATGTCAAGATTCATATTCAAAAATTTGTAACTAAATTTTCTTTATACCCCTGCATATACGTAACAGATTTATTACATTTCAATTCACGACATCATAGTGTCGTTGTCGTGAATTGAAATTAGAGTTTGAGGTAATCATTTAAAATAGAAATATTAAACCTACTGAAGTATATCATACATAGTGCTCTTATTAACCTAAAAATTCCATACATTGCGGTTTCAGTTTTCCGCCATTTAAAAGTATAGTCCATGATATTGAATTTCCCATCTGCGCTTACATAATGAGGCATAAACCTAGAAGGCTCGTTCTTGTTTTGGTACATTTTTAATATTACATGCAATATACAAGTTCACTTTTTGCGCGAGTAGCCATTTTTAATAATAATTTTAGGATACAATTAAAAAGGGATCTGTATTGGATTATATATTTTTTTCTTTAGCTCGCACATTGCAGCAAAGCCAAAATATGAAATTTAAAATGTTCAAATAAAAATTGTATGAATTTTTGTAAGATTTGAAATTAATATATTTCAACTATCTATAATGTCTAAGCTATGTAGGTGCAAACATGGGAAAGCGACTGCTCTATTTCATAGGAATGATCATTCTGGTTGAAATGGATAAACTAAAGTAAGAACATTTTTTACAGGTTCTAAACTGATTAATTTTTATTGGTTTCCTGTTAGATATGTTAATTTTCAACAGCAATAAAACGGACGAAACAGACGAAAACATGTTTCAAAATATGCACAAATAATGCCATGAGCGGTGGTGACATAATCAAAGTGAGAGGACATTGTTACGGTAAACGAGAAGCGTTTAATTTAATCTATTGAAATAGTAGAACGAATGTCACTTTCAATTAATAAAAAAATCTTAGGTAACTGTCTCTACACTTAGTCAATAAAGCACTTGAACACTTTTTTGAAACAATTTATGCATGCTTTGTGACGCAATGATTGAAACATTGACTAAGTGACTCATGCTAATTTTTATTGTAGCTACATTAAAAGATTTTAATTATTCTTTGTGCTGAGAAAGAAAACATCACTTTAAATAATACGACTACATATTGAAATATAGTTATTAGCACATATTCTGGAAATGGGACAAACCGTCAGTAAAAACGTATTGACGTATTCTGGACATGACAAGCTGTTTCGAACTTTTAATAATGTTTTTTACTTACAAAATATCATCCCATGCAGGAAATGTAAACTCATTCCGTCCTGACTTTCTTAGATATTTTGTTTCAAACTAATAATGGTCGACTGAAAGTATAAATCCAACATAATGTCTGACGCTCGCTTTAGCTAAGAGGCCTGAAGCTTAGATATCTGAAGGTCATCAATTAATTTCAGTTGGATTCTTTTTGGTTAAACATTTTGCAAGAACAAATCTTTTCGGATAAAGTGTGCGGCAACTTCACTTTCAGAGGATCTTCTTCATTTTAAGAGCTGGTTTACGCATATCTGTATATCGATGAACGGAGGTGACGTGCAGCCTAGTTTTGATGCAGCATTTAAAGATAAATTCTTACCTCGTTCATATAAATACTGATCCTCAAGCAGTAAAATTATGACTCAGCTTCGTAATCAAACATAAAATTACCGGAATTTAACTCAGACGGAGTGGACAATTTCGTGTCGAACAGAAGCACTGTACTTCTAATTCCCACCTCAAAAAAATATTGTCATTCATTTCAACACGAATTTCAATTCATTGTCATTTACTCTTGAGGGTCGAAGGGCGAACAAGTAATATGACTAAAACTGGAGTGTACCACTGAAATGACGTAGCTCCGATATTTTCAAAATGTTCTTGCACGGATGTGCCAAAGATAATGGATGCATCACTTTCCTTAACTTTTTAATTTTAAATTATTTATAATATTTCCTAGATATTTATAATTGTTCGTATTTTAAACTTGTAATCGCAAACAACATAGAATAATCTTAATAATTTAGCAATTGCTAATTACATATCTCTGATTGAAGGTGGTTGAAACGCACGAAGCTGATATTTCAGTTGGTTTGATTAGGTTTTAAAATAAATTAAGTAACAGTTTAAATAATTATTTACAGCGTGGAAATAAGCTTTGTCGCAACAATGCGAAGAAAAATAAGACTGTTTTGTTTTTAGCTGACCGTCGATTTATCAGTTACATGAAATGTTCCATTTGAAATAGGAATAGCCCACAAAAGAAAATAAGGTTTAATGTAATAGAAAACTGGAATGAGATTTATTTTTCTTTATTCTTTGAAAGAGGTGCACTGAATAACATTCGAACAGTTTACACCTTTTAGGGATTGAGAACCGGCAGCAATTTTTGAAAATAAAAAAAAATAGCAACAAGAAAAAGTTTTCTTGCCTTTATTTCGTAAACGGTGGCCACAAAAACATAGCGTAGAAGAAAATTAAAAACCTGTTTTCCTCTTCTTTTAGGGCCATAATACATTTTTTCTCCTAGAAAGTTACAACCGGTTTCAATGTTGTCAATTTCAGCTCTTTAACAAAATTGATATTAGAAACATTTTTTTAATAGTCCACAGTGAGGAAAATGGGTGGAAATACAACGAGGAAAACATGTTTCTTGGGTTCGACACCAAATGTTGGATACCAGTGATGGAAGGTTCGATAAGATAAAGATAAAATGATTTGCAAGAGCAGTAACAGCACTATGGCTCAAGCCCTTCCAAAAATGGAAGGCTGGACTCCTTGTCGGCTACCTTGGATTTATGTGTAGAAGTTAGATTCGGAGGCGTCATATAACATATCCTTTAGCCTAGTTCGTCCCCAGACAATCAAATTTGAAGATTTTTATTACATTTCTTGTTTAGAAGCAATGGTTTATGAGGCCTCGTTTTTTTCGATAAAGAAATGGTTTGTCGTTTTGTCTTTGCAGATGATTTTTCATAGTACTAAACCTTCATGATCTGATCGACATTATGCCGTGAGAGATGGTCGCATTAGCAATAGGATTGCGCACCATGAGTTCAACGTGCCTCTTTCGCAGAGAAAAGACAAAACGCACGCAACACTTTCCAAGAAAATGAAGAAATTTGAGCAGACATGATCCGTGCGAGACAAAACGTATTGGAGGATTGCAACTGATGAGAACACAACAACGGTACTTTTGCCAACTATTGTCAAGGGGTTCGCATGTTGTTCACGATGATTACAGGCGATATCGGCTGTCAGTCAGCGGTCCGTATTAACGAGACTGTATGAAAACAACATTGCAACAATAACAACTTTATAAACTGCATTGCAACAACACTTCAGTGAGAATAACACAGACAGGCGGTTTCAGTTTCCACTTTTAACTCTGGAGCGGAGCGATGATGATCAAATTTTCCTTTGTGTGAGTTGCTTAGTGATTAGAACCTCTCTATGTACACAGTGAGGGCAATAAAGAAAACCATCGTTATTGGTCTGATGCCAATCCATCACGGACAGAAAACAGTAGAAAATGTGGTGTGAGCAAAGGTCATGGTGTGATGTGAGACTGTATTTACATTTAAGACCCACCTTCCACCCCTGTCTTAATATACTTTGTTCAGATTAAATTGTGCACTTTTGGGTAGTTCATCACGAGCAGTTGATCGCTCTCCTTAATCTGGCACAGGCTATCCCTAGGGATTTTTTAATTAACGTGATTCCGGCCTTCCGAGAATCTCCTTTGTTTCCTAGTCATTGACATAGCGTGGTGCTAAATATTCTTTAGGTTAGGCATCCACTATATAGTTCTGCTCGTTTATCATCTGATTGTAACGTTTATTTCTTTACTTATTTTATACAGAAAGAACCATGTCACACAGAATACGATACAAGGAAAGAAACATGACAACACTGCAGAAAGAGCGGTGACTTCATCGTTGCCTGAAACATATTAAATAAATAGAGAATTATTATAAATTGTTGTGGTCTAGATGTTCATGTTGTTTTCTTCTGCTATGCGACTTCAGTTCATGGGACTTTGGGTTTTGCTTATCACAATCATATTGATTTCACACTTGACACTTACACAAAATGTTTTATCTAGAAATGTTCTAGGCACCGTTCTGGTTTCTACAACACTGTCACACGTTCATTCTGGATTTTTTGTTCTTGATTTTATTTGCTTATAGATTATATTTGTTTTTGTTTTCACCATCACACGCAAAGAATAATAGAAATACATATAATGTATTCAATGAGCGTTCATGTATCTCTTGCATTCCAGCAACTGATCACTTTATTCGAAATTGAGTACTGGCTTCCAGTACTCCGCACTCGTTTTCACTGATACGTTATTTCTTTAGTATAGTTTCATTCATTTTATTCTAAGTTTTAAGTGTTTTGGTATGATTCTTGTTAGAGTTATTTTATTTCATTTAATTTTGTTTCGATTCGTTTCGTTTGCGTTTGACCGGATGCGGGAGTTCTTGGGTTGCTGTAATGTTAGTTTATTTGTAATTATTTATATTTGTCTATTTTCATTTTATAATTGTGTGGTTCCTCTTCTGATTTAGCTTATCGTAATGTATCGTTTTATTTATTGAATTGTTCCTCCACTACCGTACGAGACTACCACCCCGAATCAACTTGGCTTTATGAAATGTTGAGATTTTATTTGTCAGCTCCCGGAGCTCAATCTCCTATTCTGGAAATCATAAAACAACGGCAATATCCCTGCCTTGCAGTAGCTGCCTTTTTTTATTTATCGATGTTCTCAGCTCCTCTGCATCTCAGGGCGATATGTTCCGGACTAGCGACCACGTCATAACAGTGGCAGAGGTTATCCTATACCAGGTTAAGTCCGTTTAGTTCGTTTCTGTAGGGTCCATGTCCTTTCAAAAAGTGAAGCAGCTCGCTCTCTATTTCTGTTTATATCTAACATCTCAACCACGCTTGGGAGAAAGATCTCTCCTCTTTTCGCTTGGGAGTCCTCTCGCCTTCTCGCTCGTGGTCCAAAATTGCTGTCATACTTTGACTGTTGCAGCTACTATTTCCTGCTTACCGGGATTTTTAGTATTTGTCTAATTTTGCTGGGGTTATATTTTTGAGCAAGTACATGGAACCAAGTTGTTTTATTTAGATATGCATGGAAGGCGTGGCTTCCGCTATTTGTAATACCTTTACTAGTGTCATTCTGTAGGCATTCAGCATTCTTAATAGTATTTTTTTTCTGTCCAGGGTTTGTTTTTTCTCATGTCGTTCATTCTATGACACCAGACGCTTGCTTCATGTCCGATTAGTGACCTTACAATTGCATCGTGATCAGTTTTATTTTGTTTTTATTGGGACTTTTAGTTCCTATGCTTAGTTGTTTATCTAATTTTGATTGATCTATTTTTTGCGTTTTCTACGTGTTTCCTAAAATCTCATTTTTCATCCAGTGTGACACCTAGATATTTAAAACTTTCTTTTTTATTGTTTTATCATTGATTTTTATTCTCGGTCCTCTGGCTCTATCTAGTTTCCCTTTAAATAAGGCGTATTTCGTTTTTTTCTGTGGATGTTTATAACTTATTATTATTAAGACGTGAGAGCTGCTGTAGGATGCTTCTCTTAGTTTGTAGTTCATTCCTGCTGTTGCCCTTGATTACAACCGCCAGATCGTCGGCGTATCAAACTACGCACTCCGTCTCTGTTATTTATTGTTTAGTTCTGGCTGAAGCCTATGTCCCAGAACCCCGGTTTTGGGACCGCAACCTTTGTGCATGCCCTCTTGGTATTTTAGTATAGCCCTCGACAGATACCTGGAATTATCTTTAACCACATTAAACGAGAAACAGAAAAACATGTTTGGGAAGAAATTAAAATGTTGCTCTACCTTTGCAAACTTACTAGTACACGGCCCAATACTGGTACACTCACCCTTTATATTGATATAAGCACGTTAGTCTAGATATTATGCAAATCGATACGCGTTATATTGTAACACTTTTATTGTTATAGGAACTCCGTGATTCGAACTGTAAGAAAATTGTACGACGTAAGTAGAAATCCAAAAGCTGGAATTGGCGAGAAGGCTAAGGATTTTGTCAGTGAACACTATGTGAAATATGTTCAATCAGAAATAACAAAGATTCCATTTATTTGTGAAGAGTGTGGTAAGTCATTTGCATATAAAAGCAAATTAATCACTCATATGATAACCCATACAGGTCAAAAAGCGTATACATGTGAACAATGTAGTAGGTCATTTGGACAGAAGGGCAGTTTAAAAAAGCATATGGTAACTCACACAGACCCAAAAAAGTATTTATGTGAACAGTGTGGTAAGTCATTTTCCCAGTGCGACGGCTTAAATTATCATATGGCAATTCACACAGGACAGAAACGGTATGCATGCGAGCAGTGTAGTAAGTCATTTCGAGATAAAAGCACCTTAAGCAGTCACATTAAAACCCACACAGGCCTGAAACCGTATTTGTGTGAAGGGTGTGGTAAGTCTTTTATACGTAAAAGCAGTTTAAAGGTTCATATGATAACTCACACTGGCCAAAAACCGTATACATGTGAACAGTGTGGTAAGTCATTTGGACAAAAGGTCACCCTTAACAGTCATATGATAACTCATACAGACCAAGGAAAGTATTTATTTGAACAGTGTTGTAAGTCATTTGCCCAGAAAGACAGCATAAATTATCATATGACAATTCAATCATGCCTAGGATGTTTTTCGTGCGAGCAGTGTGGTAAGTCATTTCGACGTAAAACCAACTTAAAAATTCATATGGTAACTCATACAGGTCAAAAAGCGTATACTTGTGAACTATGCGGTAAGTCATTTGGACAGAAAAGCACTTTAAACAGTCATATAATGACCCACACAGGCCAAAAAGCGTATAAATGTGAACAGTGTGGTAAGTCATTAGGACGTAAAAGGGATTTAAGAATTCATATGCTGATTCACACAGGACGAAAGCATAAACCAGTGGACAGTGTGGTAAGTCATTTGGATATAAAAGCTGCTTA
Source organism: Lepisma saccharinum (assembly GCA_022664845.1). Classification (NCBI taxonomy): domain Eukaryota; kingdom Metazoa; phylum Arthropoda; class Insecta; order Zygentoma; family Lepismatidae; genus Lepisma; species Lepisma saccharinum. Next base: position 39,789 of record JAGDQP010002667.1, on the reverse strand, counting down.
AATTATCATATGGCAATTCACGCAGGTCAAATACGGTACTGTTGTGACCAATGTGGTAAATCATTTGGAAATACAAGCAACTTACAGTCATTGGGAAAATCACATAACCCATTAATCTTATACTTCTTAACACTCGGGTAATTCATTTAGCCAAAAACCAAATTAGAAAGACCTATGATGACTGCGTATGCATAAGTTATATTCATATAAGGATATTCTTTGAAAGTCTTTTGTAAAAAAAAACTTACGCTAAATGTTTAGAACTCATAATGAATAAAGCATATTAGAGTGTCAGGTTTCTTGATAAGTAATGATATTACGCATTCGGTGAAATCATATTGGATGGATTAACAGCGTTACAAATTTAGCAACTTTGTCACTAAAACTAGGCGCTTTGAATGTTCTTTTTTGCTAGCCATGATTCTCACATTTCTATAGTGTGCATAGGGATTTAGCTACCTTTTGTGAATACTTTGGCGAAAAACACGCCTAATTCTGACATTGCAAGATAAGGAGTTAGCTACTTTTAGATCCCTGTTTAGTTATTTTTAAGTGATTGTTGTTGGCAACACTGTGGATTATCCTGATCAGCTATAACATTCTACACTATTGATCTGAATATCTTATGTATTTACCAAAGAGTGGGTTCATCGTGTTATTTCAGAAGTCAACGCTTTAGCATATAAAAATATAAGCTGAACAGATAATTTTGTACTAAACCCTTCTGATCTCGTTGCAATTATGTCTCTCTTTAGGCATTCTTCCAGGTGTAGAGAGTGGGATTGTTGGAGTATAATCTGGTATTTGCCTGCTGGAAAGAAAAAAAAACGAATAAATCCTTACTGAATGTAATGAGAAGCGTTCCAATATACTCGTTTGCCCAGTGGCCATTGAAAGTAGTCAATGCCAACAAGTAGATCACAAAACCGTTCTAGTTAACTCGACATCGGGGAAGAAATGGCCTCCTGCTGCTTCGTTCGGCTTATAACCAATAAATTTGATCAACATCCATTCACTTATTTTCGGGGTACTGCTAGCGGTTCTTCCCACGTGTGAGAATATTGTTAATGTTTAGTAAAATACTTCAGATTTTAAAAGATCCCTCAGGAAATTTCTCGCTGTAACCTCATTTCATTGCTTACCCGGAAATGCCTACTAAGAGGATAAAATGGAAGTTCAGGATAGATAAGGTACTTGTCAGTCAGTTAACTTAAGATATAGCCTGCAAAAGGGTGACTTCTATACTTGGTATAGGCTAATATTTCCTCGCATTTAATATACCTGTTTGCAGTTTTCTAAAAAGTTTTCTTCGTCACATAAATTAAATGAAGCTCTTCTTGTATGGCGAAATGTTATCTAAAAGAGGACATTGAATTTGCGTTGTTGTCCCTTAATAGTAATCTCTCAGGCATAGAGAATTATTGAGATGTGTGCTGGAGGGTGGTCAGAATTCGCTACACCCGGCGAGATGATTGCGTGCCTTCCTTCCATAGGACAAAGCTGAAAGGTCATTCTAATCTTTACTGATGATGTGAGTGTGGCGAGTGATATTATGTTTTTTATATAGGAACTCCAAGTGTTCCCCAGTAGAAACCTAAACTAGAACGAGGGTGAGGAAAGGCTAAGTTTACTCAGTTGGGTTTCATCATTGCTTGTTTCCCACAAGACTACGTGTTTCCTCTATCGTTGCTGATTTCACCTTTATTACATTTTAATAATAATCAGACAAAATTTGAGAAAAAACAATAGCGATAATAAGTAAATCTTTCACCATGTTTTTTAATTTACGTACATATTTATGTATTTTTTTTCGAAAGGATATTCGGTGCTGAGCACGAGTGACGTCCATTTGTTTTTCTATGTATAGAGAGGGTGGTAACATAATTCGGGAGATAATATAACATGAAATAATAATAAGAAAATCTTAGTCATCTGGGTGGAAATTCCGCCGAGTTTCGGAGTTTCTGGCAAGTGAAATGTAGAGATTCGAGTATCCAATACAACTAATTGTAGAGATGAAGCGGCATGCTATCATCAAACACTTCAAAATTACCCCATCTAAATTGGAATATTTGAAAATTGTGCATTAGGCGAACAAGGGATTTCTCAAAGAAAGTAGGCAATTCCCAGATATTCTCTGAAGAAAAGTCGCAAAAAAGTTATTGTTACTTGCTGGGAAGTAATTCCAGTCGATCCACCTTTTTTTCAGAGAATTTTTGGGAACATCCACTTTGGGCACTCAGTGATCGAATGTGCACTTTTAATAGATCAGGTTTGAAGTTCTTAACGATAACATTCCGCAACAGTTTTACCATTAATGAGGTTGGAGAATTGAATCTGTAAAGTGTTAATTTCACTATTTTGGCAGCATGTAATTCCGAAGAAACGGTGAAATTTCCTTCCCGATGATGAGAAATTCTTATTTTTTTGTAGTTATATTACCACCATGTATAAAGTTATATTACCACCCTATATCATAATTTTTGTTTTTTCTTAAGTTGTATAAACTTTGTTTCTCCTTATTATTTTGTATATCAGATAAAGATAATGGGAATATCTTCTTGAGTTTGTTTCGGTTTGAGATTCAAAATCATGCCTCTATTTGTATGAATAGTACGTTTAAAACTATAGTTTGTAGGGTTTCAGATAGATACATTACTTGCGTGCGTGAAATTACATAACGCAGTAATGAGATCATAATATTTGAAAGTGGATCTTGCAATTTTTGGGATGGTTGTTGATATATTACGTACTATATAATAAAGATCGCAGATAAAATTATTCGGAATCTCTTGTCTAAGTGACGAGAGAAAACATCCATAGTTTTATAAAGGGGGACATGCCAATACACGTAGGTAATATGTGAAATTCCGAACTTCTTATTTCAAATCTAAGATGTCTGTTTTCTATTAATAAATAAAACTAAAATAGATAATTCGGTTGGAAATATAGCATCCGTTAAATTCTGTTATTGTTCGAATACTTTTGTGGCACTGGGGAGCCATCCTCACTCAACTGAACTATTTCCTCTCTCTGTTTCTTGTGTAAAATTTTATTTTCTTCAAATTTTTTTGTTTAGTTAAACTTCTGGAGCAAGGTATGTTAAAACATATATATTTCACTTTCAATTATTTTAATTAAGTTTTGACTTTTTGGTATCGATGGCTCATGCTGGGATAGGGTTGGGGGAAGGATGGTTGGGCGCTAATATCGAGCCCAAGACCTCCCGATTACAAAACAAAGCTTAACTAACTAAGCGATGGGCGCTCTGTACTTCCAATGATGTTTAGTACATTTAGAAATATGAGGAAAGTGATAATAAAATGTTTAATTTCATGAAGAACCCAAGTAAACAGAAAAGTGAACATATTCTGTGAAGGAAGCTCCTAAAATGAAATTACTTTTTAAAAATGTGCTTAGTGTCGGTTTTAGGTAATACAATATCATGATACAATGATTTGAAAATTGAATAATTCTATTAAAATTTATGAAGCGGTATGCCTGCAATGTTAAACTCATTGAAAACATAGACAGAATCTTTTAATTATTCCTCAATTCTTTCTCTTGTGAAGGAGAAAGGAAATTGGCATTTCAATGAAAAAAAAATAACATTAAAATACTTAAACGAAACCAATCGATTTCGCTTTTAATTTATATTTATTTATGAACATTACAGACAGCAATGGGATTAATCCGTCGTATGTCTAAGCGATGGCGTCCTTCAGGAAGCACGCATCAAAATTTAAAGGTGTTGATTCAACAATTTTGGTGTTCCAGGGCGACAACCACTTATTGTTTGTATTAAATCAACACAACACGCGGTGGTGATTTCGTTTATTCAATACATTTGTTGTCAATACTCATTAAACACAATGGAGGTTATCATACTAACACTAACACAGTGTTTAATCAGTGTGACCGACAGCAGGGTTCGAAGATGCGTTCCTCGCCAGTAATGACCTAGAGCCTCAGAATGTATGTTGCCAATACATGTGTCTATTAAAAGCACAGAATAGTTTATTCCTAAGAGGATTACAAATAAACATGGCGTCAAAGTCCAATAAGTAGTTAGTTTTTCTTCAGTGTGTCAAGATCTGTTCTTCAACATTAAACGAAGCAGATGAGTTAATGATGTACTAAACCTTTAATTATGTTCGAAAAGTAGAAACCAACCTTATATTTTATCTGTTAAATATGGCTGTACCTGCATTCATTCATCAAAGTGAGTGAGAGATTAAGAGAGGCAAACAGTATCAAGATTCCTTATCTATGTTACCAGCCTAATATTATAAACTTTTTAAAAAAAAACTCATTCATACATTTCTCGTTCGATTATTAGCTGAAGTACCTAAGATTCAGGTACTAGGTACACCAAAAAGTATCTAGTTACAGGTTCTAGGTACTGCAAATGAAATGTACCTAAATACATGCTTTAGGTGCGTGTTTTGTACCTAGGTACTACCCAAAACTGTATATTGTCGTTATGGCATTATATTTGGCATCCGTGTTCGGACGCCAAATTGTAGCCCCTTACAAAGCGTAGATGAGCTAAGGTTTCTTGGCTTCTGGTGCATGAATGTGAATCTTCTGTGAGGATGGAGGTTGTAAAAGATATTCATTTTTACATAAAAATTAAAATTTCTAGAATACAATAAAACGTTTCTAGTGGATGACAAATTGATACCTTTTCGAAAAAAAGTATATTTTTTAGTTTGAAATTCTGTCACTAGGAGCACTACTGCCGCATTTATATACTATCTAAGAATATTCACCGTACATTGTAGTGGAACTGAGGCGAATATATTCCGTACAAATATCTGACAATCTGGTTTCCTTCCGTACAATCTCCCGGTTTTGCCTTGGAGTTTCTTTGTCGAGCGGAAGAATGTAATTTGTCAGATTTGTAACTTGTGTAGGTCGTACCTGTCTACAAGGTCCGTAAATTTAAATTAAGTTTAATTAAAACTTATATAAGCTGAAAGTAATAGACAGGGTGTCGACAAACGGCAGATCCACACATTGTTACGTTTCTTTCTCTTTATTTAAGGATTAAAATTATTATTATTATTTAATAGAAATAATATGCGCTAACGATATTCTTTCGTTTCGGTTTATATTCTGAACCGCCTGAATGATACAATTATTAATGAAGAATCCTGTTTCGAAATTGAGAGACTGTGTTCCCCCGTAGTGGAAAGTGTACTTGCCCTGTGGGATGCTACGCTACGCACTAGATGGGCAACACGGTTTTATTAAACCTCTATGCTCCGACCGAGGTGGCAACTGATAACGACACAGATATATTGTACGATGAGCTAGAAAGGCTGTTTGACCGAATGCCAAAGTACAATACGAAAATTGTGTTGGGTGATTTTGAATGCAAATGTAGGGAGGCAAAAATAGACCTACTATAGGCTATACAGCCTTCAACCACCAACAATGGAGAAAGGCTGATATCTTTCGCGATTTCAAGAAACCTACAGGTAAAGAGCACGTAGTTTGAACACAAAGACATACACAAATGCACATGGGTATGTCCGGACGGCAAAACTCTCAACCAGATCGATCACGTATTAGTAGATATACGAAGACACACCAACATAATGGATGTTAGATCGTATAGAGGAGCGGAAGGTGACACCGACCATCAATTAGTGATCACAAAGGTAAGGGAAAAGTTATGCATCGTGAACAGAGAGACCAAAGGGTAAAACGACTGAAATTCGAAGTTAAACGATTAAGTAATCCGAGCATAAAAGCAGATTACCAACTCGAACTCTCAAATAGGTTCGAAATCCTAGCCGACTCGAGTAATAATGATGATGATATGAATAATGAAATTGACGTAACCGTATGAGAAGAAACAAGAGAAAAACAAACCCTGGTTTGATGAAGAATGCCTTATACTTCATGAAATACGAAAGCAAGCCAGGCAACGTTGGCTAAGTAATACAAGCGAAGGAAATATCAACCACTAAAGTAACGCGAAACAAAACGCCACACTCGGGTTCAGAAACAAAAAGCGAAAATATCTGAAGCAGAATATTCATGAGATAGAGGAACACGGGAAGACAAATAACATACGAGATCTATACAAAAGAGTAAACTCGTTAAGAAAAGTTTACCAGCCGAGATTAGGAATGATCACAAATGAACGTGGAGATCTTCAGACAGATCCGAATAAAATTTTCGATATGTGGAAAAGTTGTTTCGACAAACTTCTTAAAGCACAATAACTGGAAACAAACAGAGGAATTTGAAATTCATACTGCAGCGTAGATTCCCGAACCTAGCGAGAATGAGATCGAAATGTCGGTTAAGAAATTGAAAAACTTCAGGTCACCAGGAATAGACAATATTCAAGCCGAATTAATTAAAGCAGGAGGAATGGGACTAATCAAGGAACTACATTAATTAATAAGCGCTATATGGAGAAAGAAGGAGCTCCCAAAGAAATGGAAAACCTCAATACTAGTTTCGATTCACAAAAAAAGGCGATAAATTGGAATGTAATAATTGCCGCGAAATCTCTTTACTTCCAACCTGTTACAAGGTTATTAAGTAATATTCCTTTATCACGCCCAAGTGTAACGTAGATAAAATAATTGGAGATCACCAATAAGGATTTAGAAGAAATAGATCCACGTTGGATCAGATTTTCGCCTTCAGACAAATTTTGGAGAAGAAATGGGAATACAATGGAGAACCAACCCCACGGACTGTACGATTCACCAGATGTTGTAAAAATAATGAAATCGCGACGACTAAGGGAGGCAGGTCATGCAGCTCGGATGGGGGAAAACGACGATTATATACTATCCTGGTTAGAAGGCCGGATGGAAAAAGACCAAGACGTCCAGCGTTGGTGTTTTAATAGACAGCTATCAGAAATAGGAGAATGCTACGTCAGTAAGTGGCGTTATCTATGCGGAAATAAACAAAAGCTCTATGATCATTATTCAAAAGCATTATTGCATTTTCAACAAGCAAGATTTTTTTTTTCAAAGATAAAAGCATTTTGCTGCTATTAAACTAGTGATTTTGGAACTACAGTCAAACGAATATATTAATAATACAGATGAAAATACACTTTGAACCATTCGTCTTGTGTTAAAGTATATCTTAATAAAATATATAAAATCTGAATTCGCATGAGAATTCATACATTCGAGAATATCATCGTTTTAGTAAAATTGTTTGTGATATAAACGCAAATATCAAAAATGCTGATTATTCGTGAACATTAGAATCAAAGGCTAGAAGTATAATCAAGTCATATTCTAAGTGCTGTGGTAATAATCCTGAAACTTTTACATTCATTTCGAATACAATTTCCGTTTCAAGTTGTGCACTCCTTGCTGTATGCCGCAATGAAGATTTCTATCAATAAATAAGCTATTATGTGAGAATCTTCGAGAAACATACGATTCATAGTTATCATCTCAAGAGTAATCGATCATATTTATTGCATTCTGAGAAAAACATTAAGCCTTTAATTAGGCTAAATTATCGCAATATCTCATAATTATCAAATGCCCTCCCATTTATATATTTTTTTAGGAAACCGTTATCTACATTGCCAACACCTTGGTTTAATGCAAGATTTTAATCTTAAAATGTACAAGGGTGTAGAGTTGTAACTTTCTTTCTTCCATTATAAAAAAAGTAAATATTTTCATTCAACTGTAAACGAAATTATGAATACACAGGATTTACTATATTGTACCAATATATGTGAACATCGTGCAAAACTATGAACAAAACTTTTGTCGCATTGTATAACTGATTTTCTCATTTCAAGAACAAAATAGGCCTATAAATTTGTTGACTTACAAACATATATACATTGTGACATGACTGATGTTTAAAATTTGTTCTCATTATGCGGGCGCTTTTTCCAAAAGTATATTTTATCATCAACAAAAAAAATCTCAAGTCCAAAAATCTATCAAATTGTTTACTTTCCTCATTTTATCTCCGAGGAAATATTTCTGCACCGCAATGGAAAGTATTAATCGTAATTTAAATGTCGATACTAGGTGTCATATAGGAAGGAAGAAAATAATACTACATAAAACTTAACAGCTATGGGACATAATCATCTCAGAGAGACGGAGATAAACTTGTCTCACCGACATAACTAAAAACTTTCCGCAACATACCTGGTGCATCCCCTAACAATGACGCCATGTCATTGGGGATGTTATATCGTTGTCTGAGATGATTATATCCGGGACAATCTAAAAGCACGTGACGAATACTTAAAACCATATTGCAGTTATTACAACGTGGTGGATCCAATCGTCTTAACAGATATCCGTGTGTTAGGCGACTGTGTCCTATACGTAGTCGACATAAAAGAACTTCTTCCCGCCTACTATCTCGGCAAGATGATTTCCATGGAGCAACAGTTAACTTAAGTTCTTTCAATTTATTAACAGCTACGTCATCCCATCGTCGCTGCCATTCATTGCCTGTAACTTGCTTATAATATATCATCATGTCCTCAAATGAGACATGCGGGATATCAATGTTAGTTTCTAACGAGGCCTCACTAGCTGCTTCGTCTGCCAATTCATTACCATGGATACCAACATGACTTGGTATCAACGCAAAGATAACCTCACCACCGGCAGAGCAGATGGCGTGTGTCTTAAAGTGAATACCTTGCACGAGCGGATGTTTAGAATACATATTGTCGAGGCTTTGAACAACACTCTTCGAATCTGTACAAACAAGGATGCGGTTGAAACCATGAACAAGACTAAAATCCAAAGCCTTTAAAAGAGCATATAGCTCAGCAGTAAAAATACTGGCTTTGGGATTAAGACAAAATTGACGGGCTTCCCCTTCTACAACAAACGCGCATCCAACAAATTCATCTGATTTGGATCCATCGGTAAAAACAGAGATAAAACGTGGGTACTGACTCTGCAACGCAAGAAAACGTTGCTGGAATTCAATCATGGAAGTCTCCGATTTCTTGAAGTTTGACAAAGAAAGATCAATCCGTGGGCGGGCAAGTGTCCACGGCGGACGGAGACTAAAACGGACAGGACAGACAGTTGGGCGATCTGCATTCAGATTCTCCAACAACTCTGACGCTCGGATGCCAAGTGGTCGGGTAGCGTGACCACGGCGTTCATATAGGGCTCGTTGGACTGGGTATACGATTAAGTTATGTGCTGGGTGGCTTGCCAAAGATGATATCTTAGCAAGATAGCTCAACACATAGTACATCCTATGAATCTCGAGCGGTGGTTCAGCGGCATCAACACAAAGACTGGTCACTGGATTTGTGCGATACGCGCCAGTGGAGAGTCGAATTCCAGCATGATGGACACTATCCAGCGTATGTAACGCTGAAAAGCGTGCAGAGGAATAAGCGTGACAACCATAGGTAAGCTTAGATAAAATGAGTGCGCGATAAAGACACAACAAGGTTGTACGATCAGTACCCCAAGTGGGATGACTTAAAACACGCAATAAATTCAGAGCTCTCGTACACGAAATTTAAATTTGGCGAAGGTGACTACGCCAATTTAACTTGGTATCAAATAATAGACCGAGGTATCGTACCTCCTCGACGAACTGGAGTTGTCTGTCTCCAAGATAGAGATCTGGGTTAACGAAACAAGTTCGTTTACGGCAGAAGTGGACACAGACTATCTTCGTTGGTGAAAAACGAAAACCAGTCTGGTATGACCCGTCAACAAGACGGTTAAGCGTCAACTGGATCTCCCGAGCTGCCAGGTTGATATTAGCAGACCTACAATCGTCAAATCGTCAACACATAAAAGACCTTGTACAGGGGGCGAATACAAGCCATAACACTATTCACTGCAATAGCGAACAGTGTTACGCTCAGCACACTCCCTTGAGGTACGCCATTCTCCTGTAAATAACGCTCTGAGAAACGATCACCAACACGGACACGGAAATAGCGATCGCGAAGAAAATTTGTTATAAAATGGGCCATGTGGCCCATTATGCCCCAATTATGAAGCTGGCGTAGTATCCCATATCTCCAGGTGGTATCATAGGCCTTCTCTAAATCGAAGAACACAGTAAGAACATGTTCATTCCGGATTAATGAGTTCTGCACAATAGACTCTAACCTGACAAGATGGTCGACAGTTGATCGATATAGGCGAAACCCACACTGATCATTAGAAAGCAAGTTGTTATGCTCCAAGTACCACATTAGGTGTCGGTTTATCATTCTCTCAAAAACCTTGCATACGCAGCTAGTGAGAGCAATGGGCCGGTAACTTGTGGGGTTTAGTTTATCTTTGTCAGGTTTCAGAATCGGAATTACAATAGCCTCTCGCCAAATAGCAGGGAAGTTATCAGTCCTCCAGATCTGATTATACAGGTTTAGCAAGAAGACCTTTCCTTGGGAGGGAAGATTTCGCAGCATTTCATAGTGAATATCATCCAGTCCAGGGGATGTGTTTCTAACATCCCGCAAGGCAGTTTCAAGTTCCCACTCCGTGAAAGAGACATTATAGTGTTCTAAATTATTAGAGTGAAACCGTAGAGGTATTATCTCTGGCTGTAGTTTAATGTGTATGAAGTTAGCACTATAGTGCTGAGAGCTGGATATTGCTGCGAAGGCTGCTCCAAGAAGATTAGCTATATCTTCTGGGTCAGTCTGCAAGACATTGTTCTGCTTAAGAGCAGTCAATGGCTCGGAGCGCCAATTTCCTTGCAAACGTCTGACCCGTTCCCACACGTCTCGAATTGGCGTTTGTGAATTAATGGACGATACGTATTCACGAAAGGAAGTACGCCGAGTTTGTTTCATGAGACGTCGAATATAAGCTTGTGACCGAACTGCATTCAAATTTGCCGCTGTAGGATATCGGTTGAACACCCGTAGAGCGCGACTGCGCCGACGCCGTGCTACTTCGAGCTCATCGTTCCACCAGGGAACAGAACGCCGACGTGGCGTTCGGCCAGACTGTGGGATGGAACATCTGGCAGCTCGCAAAATTTCACGGTTTAAGTACTCAACCGAATCATTCAGGGGCAAATCTCCTTGATCAACTAGTTGGACACGAGTGGCGTATTTAGTCCAGTCAGCACGCTTCAAATGCCAATGCGGTAATTTATGTGGTGCTTGATAGAGGTTTAAAAAAGCTAAAATAACTGGGAAGTGGTCACTACCACATAGATCGTCATGTATACGCCATGCCAGCATGGGTGCAACAACTGCACTGCAGACAGACAGATCTATCGCTGAGTATGTACCACTTGCCAAACTAAAATGCGTGTTAGCACCAGTATTTAATAATACTAAGTTTGAAGAGTCAATAAACGATTCAACTATTCTACCGCGGACATCAGTACGAATACTACCCCAAATAATATTATATGAATTAAAATCTCCAACTAAAATTATAGGTTGGGGTATCTGCTGCAAGAGATTCTGAAGGTCAAGGAGCGTAAAGTCTTGTTCCCTTGTGATATATAAATTCAGGATTGTAACATGCTGCTCAAGGTGGACGCGAGCAGCAACCGCCTGTAGGTTCGTAGCAATGTGGACAGGTGTTGAATACAGCGTATCAACTACACCAATTGCAACACCGCCACATGCGCGACCATCCGTGGGAAAATCTGTGCGATAGAGTGTATAGGCCTTCAAGATCACAGATTCAGTTGTTTTAAACTTGGTTTCCTGAAAGCAAACGACAACAGGGGAAAGATCTGATAACAAGACTTGCAGTTCTTCATAGTGGGAATGAAATCCGTTAAGATTCCATTGGAGTATAGCCATTGGGATGAAGATTAATAAAAATATTACCTTTTAAGGCGAGATTTATTAAATTTCCCTCCCTTTCCGACTAGTATACTCCGAGTCCATCAGATCATCCTCAATCATATCTGATTTGTGGGACGAACTCGGCGCATTAAGGACAGGTGGAGAATTTTGATGTGCTAGTTGAGTAGCAAGCACAGTAGTGAGACGTTTGATGCTCGTCGCTAGTGGTGACATTCGGCCAGATCGTGAGATTTTACAGGCACGAACAGTAGATACAGCCCGTGGTGTCCTAGAAGGCTCCCTGGGGTCGATTTGGTGCTCAGTATGCCTCGGCGTAACTTTAGAAGGTGAGGCTTGGCGATTTTTAGATTTGTCACCTTGAGGTCTCTCAGTTTGAGTTGACACAGAAACTGTCTGGGTGCCAACCGAGACAGTTTTAACTGGTAATCGTGCTGCTACTGTGGAAAACGCCCCAGATGGAAGGGTGCGTTGAGACTCTTTTACGCGACGTTTTGCATATACAGCAGATATTTTCTCAATCACCATCAGCTCTCTAATTCGTTTTCCCTGTTTAAAGACCGGACCAGGCCGTGTGATCACCCTTGCAGTTAACACACTGAGGTTTCAGTGATGTTCAAGGCCCCTCACCATGGCTACTGGTACCGCATATTGCACAAACAGCAGAGGTCGCCTTACACGACGTACTGGTGTGTCCATAGTGCTGACATTTAAAACAGCGGAGCGGACTCGGTATATACGGACGGACAGGTAAGCAATAGAATGCTGCCTTCACGTCCTTGGGGAGCTGTGGCATGGCAAACGTCAAAATTAACGAACTAGTGGGTTGCAGTTCTCCACTCTTTCTAGTTTTAATGCGCCTAACATTGACGATACCTTGGCTGGCAAGTTCATCTTTAATCTCTTCTTCAGGAACATCTTGCAAATCCCAACAAGAAATTACACCCTGACTATAATTTAGTTGACGATGCGGTTCAACTTGAACCTCGAATGGTCCGAGGGTCTTCATTCTTAAGAGATTAGTTGACTGCTTGTTAGTTGACGTCTCGACAAGCAAGGTGCCTTTGCGAAGCTTTTTAACATGTTTAAGTTCGCCGGCGACATAATGCAGTTGTTTTTGTATAATGAAAGGGGATAACCCCTTCAAACCACCTGGATTCTCTGCTTCATTCTTTACTTTAATAACAAGATATCGTGTGATAGTCGGTACGATACTTGTCTGTTCCTCTACTGCTATTTTTTCTGCTGTGTCACTGGTTGTTTCGTTAACTATATGCGCCTTCTTTCTGTTATCTTCAGTGACTTTCTCTTCATTCTGTCTCTTTGTCTTCTTCTTTTCTGTGCGCGAATGCTACTTGTTAGGATGTGGTGGAGCCATGATGAATATTAGCCGTAAATGTCCACACTTCTCCGTCTTCGTTCTGACGAGCCAACGAGGCTGCCGGGTACTACCCTCATCACCCTTGTCAGCAAACTGGAAATCGAGGCGAAGTCCAATGACTTGGCGTCGAAATCACTTGTACTCCCTACTGATGGATACTTGGGACACCCACTCCCCTCAGTGTTGGCGAGACCAAAGGTCCGAAGAGCTCCCCAATGGCGCACTTCCCAGTCTCAACGAGCTAGACCATCCAAGAATCTGCTGTTAAGAACTAGGTGCTATCCAATGGTTCCGCCCGATTTCCTCGGGTCCCAGGGGCCAGCGTCAATGAAAGTACATCCTATCACATCCTTGAGCATTGCCTGGAGGTGCAAGTCGCAGCACAAGAGGAGATGAAATGATGAGTCATCAATGGATGAAAAATGGGGTGAATGTAAATGAAATCCTCTCAGCTGGTCCTCCTTTCACTCAGCGTAGATGTTTAGCTGCGAGGGCTGATTGCAGCCAGCAAAAGCCAGCTGGACGATGGGGTCGCCAATTCCCTACGCCGTTGTTGGCTGATTGCAACCAGCATAAGCCAGCTGGACGATGGGGTCGCCATTTCCCTACGCCGTATACGAGCAGCGATGGTCTGCTGCTCGGGCTATGTGATGGTTTCATCACGTTGTGGTAAATAGACCTGCGATGAGGTCGCCAATCCCCTACGCCAGTGGGAAGTAAAAATGCTCAAGAGAGAAGCACTCTGGCCATGCTGTTGGACTTCCCATAGGCAGCAACGATGTTGGCAGCTGCCAGGGCTGATTGCAGCCAGTAAAACTGACTGGGCGATGGGAGCGTCACTTCCCAACGCCGGGTGAAATATACGTTATGGGCTCGTTTAATCAACTTACTGTAATTGCAACAGCAGTACAAGTACATTCACGTTTGAACTCTCTCTCTCTCTCTTTTTCTCTTTCTCTGTGTTTGTGAGAATAAATCATTTACAATACCACCTTGCATTCATATGATTTTATTACAACAAGATCAACAAACTTACGCCTAAAGACCATAAATAAATAAATTCCTAAAAATATATTATCTTTCACTGTTTTTGGAGTATGTTGTAAAGTTTAAGAATGTAACAAAGTTATATAAAATGTACTTAAATCTATTCAGTCAATTGGAACCTAACGCTTTAAGTTCGATATTCTGCGTTGGCAACACTCGTCCTCTCTCTCAAACAAGCGATTGAGTCACTGTTGGCTATATAAGCGCCACCACGTAAAGAGCGGCACTGCTACTTGAAACAGGTGATACGTTAAAAAACGTACAAAAAACAATCAATATACATTAGGAATACAATATATCTCATTAGCACCCTTTTACATGAGAGAAAAGTGCTGGTCACGTTTTCCCTTTGGCTCAGACAATGCTTCAAAACTTTGTCAGAGGCAGTCCCATTACGGATTTTTTTTTCTAAATATATGATTTAAACATGAACCAACATTTTAACTAATACATCGATGATAAAATGTTGTCATGGACCCGTAATAGTAGAAAAAAACGTTATTTTCGAAAGTAGCACGAAAATTGAAAAAAAAAAAATTCCTGTTTTTTCCGGCGTTCAATTTTTTCGTTTTTTTTTAAAAAAAACACTACAGTAGACTCATATTTTTCGAACTTCTCTAGACTGGTTAGATTATTTCACGGCAAAAGTTGACTAAACTCCCCAAATGTGTAATAAAATACCATTGTACGATATGTTAAGGAATAAAGCAATTTTGAATGTTTTTATGCAAAAATATTGCTAGAAATGATTTACTGAATTGTTAGTAACATGATAATTGTGTTAGTAATATTCCAAAAAGAGAACTTACAGTTTAACCCAGATTGCTAGATAGGAAACTGGACTCTGAACTCCTGACCACTAATAAAGTATATATAATGAAGAGGTTGTACACTATAACAATTTTTTTCTGCATAAATTTTCCTTCTGGTTTGATGAAATTCCACAAAGAACCATACAGAAGTAATTCCCTTACATTGCCTACTGCCGCAGTGCCGGGTTCTGTGTACTTAAACCAAGTTACTTTCATTATTTGCCATAAATATGTTAGTAAATAGGGTGCAAAGTGCATCCAAATCATTAAATTTTGTGATCGCTCTTCAATTTTAGAATTGGTGGTGGAGATTCTAAGCAGCATATACATGTTTTATTGTGTCAATTATTTAAATAATAGTAGTCCTATTTATTGAACATAAATGTGTAATGAAGAAGCAAAATCCGAAATCTAACTCAACGTTTCACATTTCTGTGTCTAAACCAGCAAATAGTTCCCAATAAACGAAGCCCAACTGATGTCTCTTGCTCAGTATTTCCGTTGGTTCACTTCGCTCTTTCGTTAGTAGATTGTTGAAATTGTGTCAATATAAATCTGTGTGCAGTTGAATATGTAGCTAAAATTTTCTTCTCAATGAAAAATTTGAAATATTATGATGATGTTTTTGAATAACTTGTTACAGGTTTTCGCCCACGAAAATATGACAGTATTTTGGAATTCGTATACTGATGTTGCTGGAAGCACGAACTATTTCAATGTATTCTCCTTCCTATGTAATACCACAGAAAAGCATACAAAGGAGTAGTCTCTATTCATAATTAGCTACGCATTTATTTTACTTTCGAAGAAGTTTTTTTGTCTGAGAACTTCTTATGCCACTAGATGTCTGAGAACAATAACTTATTTTCGTAAACACCATGAAAAATTCAATCTTACGATTGGTTCGTACTGCCATATTGAATCTAAGAGTTAATGCTATACCAATCAGAGATCCGGAGGTTACCAGGATCTTTAGTAAAATAATTTACTTGGCACAGAGACATCTGGATTCGGGACAAGAAACTTCTTTGAAGACAGAAAGAAATTCGTACCTATTTATAAATGCCGACTATTTCTCTGTGTTAATACTTTCTTCCGTTATCTTGGGGAGGTTAATTGTACATTTCTTGCATAACTATTGCCATTCGCCACGCTGTTCCGTGAATTTTTCTAAGGATTAGACGTCTCACATACAAAATTACCGGAATCGCGTACTGATACACGTTGAATTATTCGCGAAAAATAGACGCTGTTCCTTTTCATATCTATCTACTATAGTGTAACTGACAAGGGAATATTCGGACTAAGCAGTTCATATTATCAGGAAATGTTTCATTGCCTTTATTTGTTCGTAGAAGTACCGGAAATAATATTAAAAGATACATGATTTGACATATTTTATGTAATAATTATTTGCATTTTTAAAATTGGTCCTTCTTGCAGTGAGTTAGGCATTTGCATTGTTCTTCATAAACCATCCAGAAAATGAAGTGTCGTAAAACACAGGCATGGAACGCTAGGAACAAGCTACATTTCGGTGTATAGGATCAACATGTGCCATATTGGTTATAGATGATTAAAAAAAACAAGTGGGCCGCGTGGTATGTCAAAAAACAAGACAATGCCCCCAGAAAGGAATTGTGTCTGATTTTAGCTACCTCCTGTGATGGTGCAGTTATCTTTACTGCAAGTTTCGCGTTCGAATAATGGCAAAAGTTTTTCATGTTAATTTCGGCTGATCAGTTACGAGTATCCTTGTTAGTGAGAAAGAAATAATCATGGCAACAGCAAGTGAAAACAGCAAGTACTTCATGTTAGTGGTTGCGCGGTGTCTATAAACACCCTTACCAAAATAAACATCTTACCCTACTGCCAACAGTAAACTGTGCACTGATACGCATATAACATGATAATAGAAAAATCGACTGGCATGTACGGAAGAATGTAGTATGCTACTGTTAGGCTAAATACATCCATACGTGAGTGTGTCGTGTTCAGTACACCACCCGCCTACTGCAGGAATAATGTGCCAACTATATATTTAATTTCCATGACTGGCCGTTTATCCATAATAATGCGTATCCGTCTACAAGATGATGGATATTTAAAGAGCAGATATCTTCTGAAAGTGTGGTCCGACGAACTTAGCCGTCCAACTGGATGTGGGACCCAATGATAGGCTTTGTAGTGATATCGAGCGATACAAATCTTCTTACAACAATGTTCTATGTACCAGGAATATTTCCACAAATTCCTTTACAGTTGGTTTCTTATGGATTGGTGGAATTCCTATTTTTAAAATCACTCCTGACCATCGAATCCGTAGATGATCTTGACAACTTTTGACACCTTCCCTTACTTTTCGAAAGAACTGATGACATTGTTTATCATCAACTGTATGTTACCATACGATTACCGAATGTTGCAGCAAGTTGAAACCAGATACTTACCAAATTCAAAAAGTAATCCGTGTTTGATGTTCTTCTCGTTCTAAATTTCATGAACACCATATAGTTTCCCTATCCGATCGGCCACACTTACTCCATGTGGCTGTTTTAACGTTGTCCTGTTTACATGACTACAGCTTGACTCACTAGTAGCACTATCTGTGAGATCAGTGATGTGTCTCAACGGATAGAAATTTTGTGCTTACCCAATACATGCTGCAAAAATTTTCTGAAATTACATGTGGGGGTTGATACTCCAAGGCCTCTAACGTTACTTGAAAATCCTAGTTACGCTGCTGGTAAGCGTATTATTATGATCCTATGTATTATTAATATTTTTCATGGTTGTTTGAAATTGCACTGATCCTTTTTAATACAAATAAAATTTAAAGGAACAGTGTTAATATTATAGTGTAATATTTTTTTTTTTCATATAACTACAATAATTATCTCCTTTGGAAATGTAAATTCTGGCACTACAGTAGCTGAGTTTAATTCTAATTAATAATTTATTTCATTCCATGATTAACATTTATTTCTAAGAAGAGTGGTAAGAATGTTGCGTCAAATGCTGATCAAGATTATATGTGTCCCTGCGAATTCATGTCACATTGCATTCAGAGTTAAACTGTTCTCACTTCCATTCCTTGACATTTGTGATTTAATAGTGTTAAACAACAATTCGCTTCTCATTGTTACGAACCAATTGTTAGTCGCCTAGCATCGGCTCCAATTTGTCTCCAAATAAACAGGATAACATAAAGCCCAAAAAGGTCGCTCTACAGTAAATACAAAACTGTTGATCTAATTATGATATAAAACATGTTAGATTTTAAAAGATTATTTCGTGTATTTTTGTACCTTCCAACATATCGAAATAGTTCCATACTAATGAAAACCCTTAGAAAGCTTGCAAGCACAATCAAAATGTCACATTTTCGTAGTAAGTATCATGCCAGCGCAACAGTTGTAGCTAATTTGTAAATTATGATAAGATATTACATCATAGTAAAGTGATTTACTAATATTTTGACAAAACAATTTGGTACGAATACATTGTGAATCTAACAAACAAAATACTTTGTAAATGATAATAAATAAAAATACAATGGAGTCCAAACCATACCCGCAGAAAAAGTACCTAAATGACCTGAGAAAGAACAATAATTACAAATGTGATATTCGTGTGAAAAAATTTTGAAGAGTTTCACAATTTTATGAAGAAATAGACATCTTTTGGCCAAATCATGTTCAAACGCTGAACAGATCCAATTTAACAAGCGAAATAAACCCCTAAAAACAGAGTTTATTTCAAAACATGTTAATAATCCACAGTAAAATATAATTGATTACGACAAATGAACAACAATTGAACATTTCTAAAAGCAGACGTTGTTGATGTGAAAATATTAGGAAGAGTTTGAAATAGTTTTCCCCGTTGAAAATTGTATTTTGAAGTATATCTTACAAATGTTGTGCCCTTCGTTTATAGAAAGGAGAGAATAGTTTACGTATGGCCTTTAATGTTAACGTTCGCAAGTAGTACAGATAATTGTTTTGTAGCAAGATAGTCTCAACGTTCACATTTCTGTAACCAGTGGTCAATATAAATATTAGTCAACAGATAAGTGGCAATCTTATTTATTGTTTCGCAGTAATTCTACAAACAATAGCATTGGTTTCTCTAATGGAAACAAGTCTAAACCAATGAATATCAAATGCCATCTTAACTTGACTTAAAATGAACAGTAATCTGCAAACTAATTTCTAATCCCATCATGGTACTTGTATGTCATATGTTTAAGTTAACTTAGGTAATTTGAAACGTTTTATGTATCTAATTCACAGTCTGTATTTGTGAATATAGTTTGGAGATACTAAGTAATCTGAAAACATACATCCGTGCTCGAATCTATATAAAAAAAATCCTAATAAATCATACTGTATAACATCTAAACAATTAGCTTTCAGATGTTTATTTTTGCTAAAAATGATATTTATAGGCTAGATCGCAACATTTCTTCCGAAGAAATTAAAACGGATTGAAAAACCAATGCTATGCAATTAAACAGATATTTCCTACGCTCCTTAGTATATGTTTTTGGTGAAGTCTTGAGCCTACCTAGGAAGGAATTGTACGATTTGAGAAAACTTCAATCAAACGTGAAGATCAACTCTTCTGAGAAAAATCCACATATTTTCAGACCGATCGCTTGCGCCGCGTAGTGGTGGCGTCACGAAACGTCAGTCGAGATGACATCGTGCACAAGTGAGTAACGTGTTGGTGAACGTAGCCCTGTATTTCGCTACGTTTTTTTTTTTTTTTTTTTTTTTGCAAGAGCATGTCGTATTCCCCCTGGAAAGTTATGCAATTCTCCCAGCGATGCTCCAGTGTTGCCAATTCCTTACGGAAAAGGGGTGGTATCACTGTATTGGACGATCCACATCAGAACCTTCCCCGTTTCAATTCTGCCACCCACCTCTTGACCGTAGCCAGTATGCCCTTGTGAATTGACTTGCTCAGGCCTTTAGACAACTTTGAGTCAGGCCATATGGTTGATGATGGGATGGATTGGTGAAATGAAGAAAGTGGGAGGAAACGGGAGTACCTCAAGAAAACCCACGCACACGGTGTTTGTCCACCACAAAGCCCACATGGCAGGAGCAGGGTTTGAATTGATGAACCCAAATGTCACAGACGAGCGCTCTAACCGTTGTTCCACCACGGCACTCGATGGAACCTTTTGAGATGATTCTTTGGTAGATTAATTTACTACTAACATAATATTATTATTTAGATTTTTTACAGTGTTGCAATATCGTATTCTGGTGGAAATTTGTGTCGACTTCATTCCAATAATGAATAGAATATCATGGAAAGTCATGGGTTGGATTAACGCCGAAACTCATTTCATGGAACTACTGTGTAACGGAGAATAAAACTATGTTGAATTGCTAGTCATCTATGGCGTGGGAGGTTTATACAAATTTCAATTGGAAGGAACTGGTCCAAAAACGTTATTTTAGAAGTACGAACTGGAATGACTACGAATGTTAGGAAATGTTCCATTTCATGAAAGTTGGTGACACGAATGTTCCTCCGCAGAAGATTTTTCTGCAGTATCCCCTTTTTTATTATAACGCTTTCGAACCCTTAGCGGTGCTCTTGCAGTTTTTGAAACTATTAAATGCGGTGCCATTCCACTGTCCCCTCTGGGCCGTGGAACAACACAGAGACGAATAACTTCAAAACAGGAAGTGTTTGCTCTGGTGGAGTCATGCTATTAAAATTACGCAATAAAATGCATGGATCATACAGGAGTAGTTACTATCTTCGCCGTTAATAGCAGGAATGGTAACCCCAACCAAAATATTGTTATTAAATTTGATTTTGAATAGTATAGCAAACAAGATATACATTTTCTGAATTCGGTTTCTGAAACAAATTGTTTCTAAATTAACTGGTTTCCGTTTCAGATTTTCTAGTAGATTTGGATTATGTTTCGAATCAGCAACACAAATCATCTTATTGAATCATCCTAACTTAATCCTCATTTTTACCATTACGTTTTGCTCTCATCCTCACTAACTCTAAATTTTATCCTCACACTCAATATCACACTAAGCGTTGCAACATCTAGCTTAATTATATTAAACCCAACATACCTCAAATTGCTTTTCATTTAGCACAGTGTTTGTGGCGTAATATCAAAATCTAGCTCAATCCCTCCTTTCATCTGAAGAAACCAAGTGTGGAACCCAGAAGTCAAAAAATCTAAGTGCATTTTCCGAATTAAAAATACCTGGAGGTAATATTTTCTGTATAACCCGAAATATATGTGACACAAAATGTCATATTATCTACAAATAAACTCCGGACATTAACGTGTCCGTGTACAAATATTAAATGTTTGTGTCATATATTTCGGGTTATATATACAATATTACCTCCAACTTCTTTTTACTCGAAAATGCACTTAGACCCCTGGGATCCACTGACGTTCTCTCTCTTTCTCCCACTCATTCACAAAAACACAAACTTGATCCTTGTTTCGTAGGACAAAAAACTATTTTAAGTAAAATAACATAAGAAGAAGAGGAGAGTCTATTTTTATCATAATTGTATATGAAATAGAATAAATTTTGTAATTGTGGCGGCATAATGCTCTACTATTCAGGTGGCAACGCTGATTACATTTCAGTTTCTTCCACTGGGCCCTTTAGAATCTTATCATAGTGTTCTAAATACACGTCATGCACATAATGATTTAGTTCTTCCAAATTCTTAATTTTATTGCCCTGATAGAAACCTTTCGTGATGTGTAAGCTCGTGTCGTTATGGATGAGTTCTTGACTCTCTTAAAAGTTTTCACTTCGCTATAAAACTTAAAGCAATTATTTTTTTCATTTTATTTTTATGCCAATACGTGCAGTTTCACGATATTTCCCAATACACTGCAAACCTTAAAATAAATGTGGACTGATGCCTTTTATAAATATACAATTCAACTATTATTGATTGTAACTGCAAATAAACGTTTTTACTATAAGGAATATTAGACGCCATGAAAAAATCAAAAACTCAGAATTCGGATAGATCAGATCACGGAAAATTAGACGTTAAACGCAACCTTGTGTCTTCTATATTGTACGCTTTTGCAAAGACTATTGGCGTAACTTTAATTGAAGTTACCTTTCTAGTTTCTAGGAACGCAAGATATTTAACAACAAACAACACAAATCTTTCAGTGAATTCTGGGCTTCGTGACGCTTTACACAGCCAAATACGAATTATGTTTATTGGAAAGATTTTTGTGAAGGGAGGGAACCAGTTCAGCCAATGAGGAACATACATTTAAATAAATTAGCTTTTCACGCAAACAACAATGTTACACAGCTTTGCGCAATAACATTTAATTGTAAGTAAATTTCTATGGATACTTGCCTGAATGACAAAGTTTCAGTTCGATCGACTTTTTTGCTTCAATCTGAGTTTTATTTGGAACTGACATCACGTTATTCGTTTTCAATTGAGTTATTTGATTTAACCTTAATCCGTCCTTCTGCAATGATTAATAAATTGCAGTTTCTTATGAATCGAGTAAGGCATAATACCTTCATTTCATAATTTATTCCGAAATTTCATTTTAATCATCTTCAATTGTCACCCTCTTACACACAGATGAGTCGCTCCCAGGTGACCTTGTAACTTCTAGAGTGGCAGGTGAATATGATTTAAAACTAAATTTCAGAATCAATTTGGAAGCATATAGCTATTATGCCAAGTTCAATTATTAACAAATCTTCGAGAAAAGGAAAAATTCAGCTTATACGACTCAAACAACTCAACTCAAAGATGCCACGTTAATTCCAAAGAATTTCATCAGAGAAACTTCTATAGTAACTGCCTTTCAATTAAATGTTATTGGACAAAGTTGTGTGTTTGAGCAAGCGTCCGTACCTCAGTTGTAGAGCGTTAGCTTATCAATCGGACGGGATTGGAAACGATCCCAGCGGCTGCTCACTCTGAGGCTTTCAACTGTTTCTCCTCAGTTTTACAAATGTTGGGATCGTACCGACAAAACTAGACTAGAGATCATTTAACATCACCTCCTCCATTCAATCCCGTCCTGAGCCTGGTATGCCTAAAGGCCATAAATAAAACTTAAGAAAAGAAAACTATTTGTGTTTTAAACAGTTAATCCAAGATATCGATTTATCAACCAATGGCTGAAGAAGTTTCCTTATTTCATTTTTTTTTTTTTTCAGTAACTTAACTCGTATTACCACGTTTAAGATATTTCCAGGTAATTTTTCCTTTTCATCAATAATTTTGTGTTATTAAATTCTATCAGTTTCTAGAAACAAGGAAGATAATTCGAACTTGTGTTTGATTAATCTCCGTTTAGGATTAGAAACATTCTAAAAGACGGAAAGTTTGCATTTAACGGGTAGTTTTACCGTTTCTCATCTCGCCACACTGCGAAATAATGGACTTTTCATTAGGTCGAATTTATTCTTATCTTACATTCCATTCAGTTCAATGGTAAACAAATTTATTTATAGTACAATCAACACTCATTACACTTTCTTTTTTATATATGTGAAGACGGTAAAACGAAGGTTGTGTACGTATTCAGGTGCACAAAAAAATTCACACAAACAATAAAAGGTTCCTACTTTCCCATAAGGCGTTTTTACGGCAAAAAATAGAAACATATTGAAAGGAATGGTAACTATGCTCTTGGAAACAGAGTTATCAGGTTAAGAAGGCAGGGAAATTACTGAAGTAGTCAGCAAATAAAACACAGAAATGTGAAGGTAATGCAGCTGATAACGGTGAATTGTAAGAGGCTTTCTGAACGAGATATGGGCATAAGCAAACAGAGTGAATATATCATAATTAAATAGTAACAATTGTTATGAAATAGTAAAAGGAACAGAGAAAAGAGGCAGATTGAGTAAGTGAATGGATAAAGAAAGGAAATTTAAAGAAATATTACTCAGGAAAGAAGAAAATGTGTTGCGTAGGAAGTTACACGCAACTTAGGACAGGTTCGTGGTTGGCGGAGAGAATAGATACATACTTCTGCTCCCACGCAGGTTTGAGAATTCTGAGAATAGTGAAAAGGAAGGGTTTTTTTTCAAAAGTATGGACGTGATGTGAACAGGATTGTAAGTGTTTTCTGAGCGAAATCGGGAATTTTGTATCTTATTTACCAACAACGAGATTTTAACACTTTTTGGTAATTATCTTATGATGTTTTATTTCTCTCTAAAGCTATAATATGTGCAGTATCAGAATCAGACGTTTCACTGTTGCTGCACTAAAACTAGATACGTTTGTTGCGAGCTTAGACTTAGAAAAAGAGCGTATTATCAGCAGAAATTTTTTGATATGCCTTTTAATGGATGTATCCAAAGAAACAAAATAGTATACCGGTAGCGTATTATTCAGCTGCTCGACTGATAGGTCTTTAGATACTAATAAAACAATTTTCGTTGAATTTGTGCCTCCACATGAATATTTTAAAGACATTTTTGAATCCGAAAATAGCTCCTACAGTAAACTGCTGCAAGCTCTGATGAAAAAAAAATAGACTAATAGTAGTTCCTATGTCTGAAGATTAACTCATTCTTAGAAACTTTCATAAAACTGTAAAATGCAAATACACAATAGTCAACAGTGGAATGAAGAAAGTTTCAAACAGTACTATTGTTTATGTATCACCGAAAGCAGTTGCTATAATTAAGCATGGTAGGCTGCGAATCTGCAAGAGCAGCGAATCCTCCAAGGTAGTCAATTTTGTTGATCAACCGATTGCTAGGGGAAAACGAACGAGCGAGAAACATTGAGAGCACTATTCTCGTTCTTCGAATAAACACTTCGTTCGCGAAAGTAATTCAGTATTTTCGGAGCAAGAAGCTTGGTTACTCGTTTCTTTACGTTTGTTTAGCTGTTTTTTTGGCGTTTTCTTAAGTGTAGTTTCGCTACATTTTAAAAAACAATTTTTTTTTTTTCGAATATGAACGTGGGAAACACAATTCTAATTTTTTTATTTGAATTGGAATTTATTTTAAGTTCTTTCGGCAACTTTGGCTGAACTTTGACTAAAGTTGACGAATTTTAGAATTTTAAGCACAACAAGCATTTTTAAGAGTTGTTTACGTATATTTAGCTATCTCTGTTGTTTGTGTAGGCCTAGGGTGGCCATATTTTGAAAAATAAATGGAATGTGGCATATTCAGACTTTCGGACCTAAAGTTTTCGTATTGGAAACTTTTGTTATATATATATATATATATATATATATATACTATTTTGTATGTTGAGTTTTCCCTTGGTTTACATTTGTTCAGCCGTTGTTTTAATTTGTTTGTTGTTTTCTGAACACATCCGAAGTGTAATACATGTTTGCGAGTTGATGTAAACTTCTACAGTCGGTCTTCTAGTGACACATTTCGACTGATCTTTTCTCGTGGTTTCTTAGTCGCAAGAAGCGAATTTCGCGAGTTCTTTTCATAGAGTTCTGAGACGGATTTTGCCACTCCCTTTTGAAGTTGTGTGATGGTAAGTAATTGTATGTATCAAATTCTTTAAGGAAAGTGCATGAGCCTCTCAGAAACTGTTGGCGATGAAATCTGAGAAGCAGATCCAGGGAGGTTGGAAAGAAACCTTGATCCAGTCTTTCTGCCAGAATCATAGAGGAATAGGAATCAGCAGGTGGCTGGCTGCATGTAAGAAGTTTCAGAGCGAGTTTGTCATTATTTTGAACTAGGTCTGGTACCGAGACCAAGAGCTGTCTCGGTCTCGTCTCGAATTCGAGACCAAGAGCGAGACCGGGACTAAGGTCCAGGAATCGAGACGAGACCGAAACACTATGCATCGAGACTTACTCAAGATGAGACCAAGACAAATCTCTCGAGACAAGACCGAGACTTGCATCTCGAGACTATAAGCTTTATTTTCACGAATGTCGATAATATTAATTTAATGCTTTTGTTGATGTTGTTCCATACTAGAAGTCTTGTGAAAGTTAGTTTCATTCTGATAAATTTTATTTAACATGTTATATTGTAGTTTAAAAATAACTTTAAGTCATATAAGTATTTAAGTTGTCAATGCCAAGCTATTTTCTGTTGTCTTTCAACAATTACTTCTGTTGACATTATCCTATTTATATCAGCCTCTGCTATACTGATACTCTACAGACTGTAAAGAATACGTCAAGAAGCCAAACTGTCTAAACTCTAATATGGGTCTTTTCTTACACCATTTATTTATTATTTTATTTTAAATGTAAAGATTTTTACAATACTAACCTTACGACGCCTATAGTCCTAACGGCCACAAAGCAGGAAACGCTAAACTTAAGTGTATACTGACAACCACGAAAACACTAAACGAATGGAAACATGGTTACAATAGTCATAAACATCACTGCATAAGGCGTGCGACACAGATGAACAGCAGATGACAAAGAAAATGGCAGTGGCGCCTCGTTGTGGACAAGATCAGTGAGCGCTCGAGCAAAGCAGGAAAAAGCCAAATGCAAGTGGCTCAACCGATGCAGGATAATAAAGCGTACCGGTTTATAGAATGTCGGATAAAAGAGCGCCTACTGTATATGGAAACAAGTAAGTCGGAGCTCAGTGGCGGAAGATCTCAACGGCACCTCACCTATCTTCTAAGCCCTGGTAGTTCCTGATTTGAAAGTTGTCGACAGACAGACGTAGAGGGGAAAAAGGATTGTACGTACATAGTAATGCCTTAGACACAGCATTTTTTTTTTTTTTTTTTTTTTTTTTTTTGTCTATTAATATATGCTTTGTTAGGGTTGTTGGAATGGCATTTTAATCTGATAACACGGCTTATTTGAAGTACAAATGTGTTTATTTTAGTTTATAGGATTCGCAATACGCTATTTGAAAGTAGCGCCTACCGGGAACACCACTCGCTTCTTTTTGCTTCAATGTATGGACGTGCACCTGTAATCCATACTTATGGATTGGGTCTTTTAACCACTCAAGAGCAGTATTGTAAACTAATTGATTCGTGTGGCTGCGGAGTTCCGTAAATACTATTTTCAATTTCTTTGTATTTGAGTATTTCCTTGCCCGAAAGTTCAAAATAAGTAAGATTTTTGTCACGTACTGTATACTGTTAAAAATTTTATTAACGTTGCTAGGAATTTTTAGGGAGGTTACTAAGAATTTTAGTATTTCATGCTGTTCCACTATAATGGAGGAAAACTCAGAGACTTTTCGTGTGATTATCTGGATATTTTTCGTTTCCAGTTCTGCACCTGCGATGAAAAAAAAAATTCTTATCGTAGCTGTGCATGCAGTGTATATCAAGATTTTGCTGCCGCCATTTTGTCAGTTCTTATTTTGATAGAAATGGGAAAATTTTGAGTGAATGGGAATTCCGAACCCAAATAACAATTACATAAATGATTAAAATGTGGCATAAGTCGTGGGATCAACTTTGTAGATATCTTCGGGATACAGCCAACATAATTCTAACACACTATACTGTTTTATTTTAACTGGAAATTTAAAGCTGTCAGTACTACACTAGATATTTTACTAAAGAACTCATGTTCAAATCTCCTTTAGATTTTCTTCTTCTTCTTCTTTTTTGCTCTCAACTGGATGACGGATGCCCTTATTAGCCAAATTACTGAAAATTCCCAGGTAGGTATAGTTGCCTAGCTTGTCCCACGAATGTTTCGGAAAAATTTTAATACTGTACGTTCATTTATTTCCATAAATCTGGTTAAAAATTTTCACTAAAACTAAAGTTTCCATTTTTAAAGTAACAGTTATTCAGTAAATTTAAATATAATTTAGACATAGCAAAATTTAAATGATATGTATACCATTTTCTCAATTTATGGTATAACATGGATCCGTTCCCATAATATAAATATTTTTTGTGTCTCACTTATTGGTAATCCTAACTACAGTTATATATTACTTTAAAGTTGTACTGTTTTTCTTTCTATTTCAGAATATTATTTCTAATCTAAACCTCAAATTATATGTAACAAATTATTTTAATGTCATATTAATATTCTTCTTCTTGTACTGAGATCCGAAAGCCTGCATACCCATTTCAAATAAGTCAAGGGACGGCAACTTTTAAAAGTCTATCGTCTTTCGAGACTCTCGAGAAGAGACCGAGACAAACGTGTCGAGAAGACTGAGGTTTACAATCGAGACCGGGACCAAGAGAAGACTGTCCTAAAATAAATCGGAACGAGAACAAGACTGATGCCAGTCTCGTCTCATCTCGATACCGTCCCTATTTTGAACTTCTCTAAATCTACTGTTTCCGATGTTATGATGTAAGGGAAAGGTGACGGGACGTGTACACCCAACCAGCGTGCAAACTACATAGGTGGTCATTTCTTTAAAAACTCACTACCAGCACGCTCACTTAAAGCTCAGAACTTCACGTTTACTCACGTTAGCACACCGATTATTCACTCAAACTTACACTCACTCGGTCTCTCACTCCGTGCAGCCTCACGAAGCTGGCATTAACTCGCACTGACCGTCTGCTCTGCTTCACAAAGCTTGCACTCACTCGCGCTCACACTCACCATCCACTTGTGAGGGCGACTGAGTGTAAGGACTGAGCTCCGGAACTTGTACACCTTTGGTGCAGACTGACTTTTCATATAAACCTCTAAATGCTGTCAAATAAATCGATCGGCGATCTGGACTGTCTTACAGCGTAATCGTCAAACTTCCACTGCTTACTATGGAAGACTAGTCAGTAATGACTATTGTGTCTTTTAACATAAACGGATACAGTTCATGCTACTGATATTGTGAAGATTGGTGGGGGGGAGGGGGTTACCACAACGTTTCTTATGAACTTTTTTGCAAATTTTAAATGTGAAATATTGCGCTGGTTTCAAGCAAAATTTAGTGATCATTTACCTACGACATTCCTTAGTACGTGAGCCTGCGCCGATTTAAATAACGGTGGCGGTGGCAAAGAGTGATTCCTTTACTAAATTTACTGTAAAGTATCACACATGAAAGTTTAATCAGCAATGAATATGATTGTTATTTTGGGACAGCTATAGATGAAATAATTGTAGATCACCAATGTGGATTTAGAGGAAAGAGATCCATGTTGGACCAGATTTTCGCCTTGAGACAAATATTGGAGAAGAAATGGGAATACAATGGGACGGTTCACCAGCTATTCATTGATTTAGAGAAAGCATATAATTTTATCAAAAGGGGAAAGTAATACAGTATCCTAATGCAATTTCAAAAAGTCTGGTTCAACTCATGAAGTTGTGTCTCAGTGACCCCAGTACGGATAGATCATAATATGTCAGATAGTTTCAAGATTCGCATCGGATTACAAGAAGGCGATGCCTTATGACAACTACTGTTTAACTTTGCGTTAGAATATGCGATTTTAAAAATTAAAGGGGACATATTGAATGGTTCGAAACTACTGTCGTATCCGCGGATGATGTAGATTTAATAGGAGACGATATAGATGAACTACAAAACAAGAGGATGCCTTAGACAGGTCTACAGGTAAACATATATAAAATATAATACATGATAACAAGCCGGAACACAGAGAAAGAAGGAAATGAAGGCATAATAATTAGGTATGAAGTCATAGAGAAAGTAAACAAACTTAAATACGGGGAACCACACTCATCAAGAAAAATTGAGGTAACCGAAGAAATAGAAATATACTTAATATCGGGCAACACATGTTTCTATTCAGTTCAAAAATTTCAAACATCGCGATTAATATCAAAGAAATTGACATTGAAAATATACAGAAAGGTTATTCTGCCTGTAATACTTTACGATTGCAAAAGTTGAAGTACGACTGTGCAGATGAACATAAATTACTTGTGTTTGAAAATAAGGTTTAGCGAAAGATATACGGGTCGAAACGGGGCAAGATGACTGGAGAATGAAGAAGACTGCATAATGAAGACCTCCACAGATTGTACGATTAACCAGATGTTGTAAAAATAATGAAATCACGGCGAATGACCTTGGCAGGACATGTGGGGAGAAAGCGAACATTATATTCTATCCTGGATGGAATGTCGAATTGAAGGAGGCCATTGGGAAGACCGAGACGTCTTTAGGAGGACAATACTAGAAGAGGTCCTCGAGAAGTAGATGTTCGTGATGAAAACTGGCTTGATGTTGCTCAGGATAGGCTACTATTTCGACTTTTTTACTGTGGCGATGAACTTGCGAGTTCCATAAATCATAGAATTAGCTAGTTGGTTAGTTAGTATAACATTCCTTATAGTAACAAAGTCTATTTGCAGTTGCAATCAATAGTAATTGATTTATATATTTCTTAAGACACTCCAAAATATGTCTATTATTAGTTTTGCAGAGTTTTGGGAAATAAGGTGAAAGCTGCATTAAAATGAAATGAAAAAACAAATACCTTAAGTTTTATAGTGACCTTGAAAACGTTTAAGAAAGTTTCAGTCAAGAACTCATCCATAAGAACACTCATTAGCTTTTCCATCAGGAAAGGTTTCCATCAAATGCAGTAAAGTGCGTGACGTGTATTTAGAACATTATGATAAGATCCTAAAGGGCCCAGTGGAAGAAATTGCAATGTAATCAGCGTTGCCACCTAAATACTAGAACATTATGCCGCCACAATTACAAAATTATGCTATTTCATATAAAATCATGCCAAAAATAGACTCGCCTTTTCTCGTTCTATTATTTTACTTAATATAGTTTCTTGCCCTACGAAAATACGATAAAGTGTGTGTTTGTATGAATGAACGAGAGAAAGAGAGGTTATATTTGTGGACCCCAGAAGTCAATGGGTTTAAGTGTATTGTCGAATATAAAAAAGTTGGAAGTAATTTTTTATATATAACCCGAAATATAAGGCACAAAAATGTCATGTTTGTACATGGACAATTTAAGATCCAAGGTTTATTTGTAGAAAATATGACATTTTGTGTCACATATATTTCGGGGTGTATATAAAATATTACCTCCAACATTTCTATTCGAAACATGCACTTAGACCCTTGACTTACGGGTTCCACATTTGGTTCTTCAGCTGAAAGGAAGGATTGTGCTAGTTTTTAAAGTTACGCCATAAAAACTATTCTAAATCCGAAAGTAATTTACCAGAATTAGACTAGAAGTAGCAACGGTTAGTGTGTTCGGACCAATGCTCACTAAGATACGCCTGTTTATGATTACGCATTGCTTTGGTAAACTCTTTTATCATTTTTGGACGTTGGCGGGAAATTTTCCACAAAACGGGAAATTCCTAGCAGTGACGGAAATGAAGGGATAATTTCCTTCAAATATAGTGAGAAATCGGAAAATTCTTGCACTCTTCACTCATATGTACACTATATTCGATCAGTGAGGTTCTCTTTTACTATGGCGCTCTTACTTTCACTTTCCCCTTGTATCTCTCCATATTTCGCGGATATGCTAGAAATCCTTCCATTTACATTATAAACCGTAATATTGCAACTGTCTATGGACATTCTCTTTCAGATTTATTGTATGTGTGTGTGCGCTCATTTGTGTTCGGAGGGAAATATTGAATCAGTCCGGGAAATTTCGTGTCCTACGACGGAAAATTTCTGTTCACTAAACTGGTAACACTGGTTGTTATGAAAGTTTCCATTGTTTGGAGGGAAATGCGTGTGTGAGATGGCGGGACTATCACATGAGGAAATTTCCATTCAGATGAGGACGAAATTGCATCAGAAATATGGGATAATATATCTGTTCACAATGACATATCATCGTCAGAAGCAGAAAGCGAATGTGAAATCACTGATGTGGGTAATTCATTGCTGTCAAAAGGACAAAACAATTGCTTGGAAAACGGAACCGCCGAGTAATGTAGAAAGGTTCACTTGGTTACAAGGCTAGGTGGGTAGCCACGGTTACCTAGTGCTTCCTGTAGGCATTGGTTGTAAGTTTCAGTAGCAGATGTGGTGGAATTCAAGCGTTCTCTTTTAAGTGCAAGGGAGAAGGGAACCCACTTTCTTGGAACTTGAGTAGTGTAAATACTGCATGTTATTGATAGGTTTTATGTGAACAGAAGTATTAAGTGTGTTGTTTTCTAAAGTGATATAGACGTCAAGGAATGTGACTCTTTTGTTAGAGATGGACCAAGTGAACTGGGCAACACTTAATTGGTTCAGCTCTTCTAGGAATGTGTTAAGACTGGTTTCACCATGACTCCATAACATCAAGACATCATCCAAGAACCTTATCTAAAGTAGTGGAGTCAAGAGCTGAGTTCGTAGGAAATCATGTTCAAGGTTGCCCATAAACAGATTAGCATAAGAAGGTGCCATTCTCGTACCCATGGCTGTGCCTCGGATCTGAAGGTAGTGTTTGTCGTTAAAGGTGAAGTTGTTACATGTGAGAACTAGGTTGGCCAGGTTAAGAAGGAAAGCTGTGGTAAGGGTATGAATTTTGGGTCTCTGGTTAAGGAATAATTCCAAACCTGCTAAGCCATGCCCATGATGAATGTTGGTAAACAAAGAAGTAACATCTATGGTAAAAAACAGTATATCAGAAGGAAGAGACGGTAATTTTCGGATGATTTCTCATAGGTAAGTGTCGCGTATTTAGGCAGGCAGCGCTGGAACATGTGGTTGAAGGAAGGAGTCAACAAGAGCGGAAATGCGTTCGGTAGGAGAATTATAGCTGGCTACAATGGGTCTGCCTTGGTTACCCGGTTTGTGGATCTTCGGAATGGGTAAAAGGTCGGGGTACGTGGACTGTCCAGGGTTGGGTACTTTATGGACATTTCAGAAATGCCCTCATGAGGACCATTAACGCTAAGGAAATCGGAAATTTTGTGTTTATGGGTGTAGGTTTGTTCTGTGGCGGTGGGTCTTAGACAAAGCTGACTACCTCCAGGAGGCATACGGTCAACTATCCGATCCCAGTACCTACAAACTTTGGGTAAGGTTCTTCGATGATATCCTAATGTTATGGAGTCATGGTGAAACAAGTCTCAACACATTCCTAGAAGAGCTGAACAAATTCCGTGTTGTCCAGTTCACTTGGTCCATCTGTAATAAAATAGTCCCATTCCTTGACGTGGACATCACTTTAGAAAACAACACCCTCAATACTTCCGTTCACATAAAACCTACCAATAACATGCAGTATTTACACTACTCAAGTTCCCATCCTTACCTCACCAAGAAAGGGGTTCCCTTCTCCCTTGCACTTAAAAGAGAACGCTTGAATTCCACCACCTCTGCTACTGAAACTTACAACAAATGCCTCCAGAAAGCTCTAGTCATCTGTGGCTACCCAACTAACATTGTAACCAAACAGATTCGCCGTGCATCCCCACACATTCAACCCACTCAAACCGCCAACCTGCCGCCGCCCAACCCACCAGCTGCCAACCCACTGTCGCTTAACCTACCGGCTCTAATCACCCAGTTCCATCCTAAACTAACCAAGGTCAAACAAATCATACACTCTCATTTCCACATTCTCCAATCTGACCCAGACACAAGATCAGTAATCCCCACCAAACCTAGATTAGTTTTTCAACATCCACCTAATCTTAGAAATATCTTAATCCATACAAATCCTTCCTCGCCACCACCCCAAACCGGCGCCCATGTATGCATGAGACCCAGATGTAAGACCTGCTCACTCCATTTTCATCACTGCTAATGGCCGATACACCCTAAATCCCAAGGGTACATGCCACACCTATAATGTTGTATATATTCCAACCTGCAAATTTAGTGATGCCTTTTATGTTGGGGAAAGGGGTGGATCTCTTAACATTCGTGTTAATGACCATCGCCACTTTTGCACTATTTACAAACCGGATGCTTCAGTCTCCTTACACACCGAGTCTCACAACATTAATTTTGATCTAACTTTCCTGGTTGTCATAATCAACATTTTACCCCTTACGACCAACACCTGAACACACCGTCTGTGGGAGGGCGCCTTTATTCATGGTTTAAACGCGAAAACGTATCCTGAACTTAAGCGTCAATAACTCGAACACGTTTTCTCTGCATTTTCAACACTTTTCCTTCCACAATCCTATCCAGTACTTACACACTATAAAGTTGTCAATTGCTCCACGCGCCATTCAGCATTCAACTTTTCTCCATACGATGCACAGTCCGCTATGTTTCGCTACTGTCTTCCTAGTCTCTTTTCCTCTACAGTAAGTCTACTATATTAATATCTAAACATTACAGAAAACTATGTGAAGATTATTATGTGGAAATGCAAAAGCTGTGTGTGTTTCTTTTGCAACGGAACAGATAAGCTGTAAGTATTTTCCTTACTTTTTATCATAAATTTACCTTATACGAGGGTCGTTCCGAAAGTAATGCAACGGTGGGCGTAACTTGTTTATGTATTGACGTACGTTGCTCATATTTCACATGTTAGTAGAGTAGCTCTTCCTGGATACTCATGTTCCGTAATTTCTTTATTCGTAGGAAATGGACATGGATTCGAAGCTGAAACAACGTGCAGTCATTGAATTCTTGACAAAGGAAGGGTGCGGCCTTGCTGACATCCACAGAATTCTGAAAAATATCTACGGAGACAGCACGATTGACAAGAGCAATGTGCAGAGATGGATGAAGAAGTTCAAAGAAAGAGAAATCAGCACTGAAGACAAACCACGCAGTGGGAGGCCCGTAACTGCGAGCACTGACGTGAATCGCCAACGACTGGATGAAGTGATTCGTGCGGACAGACGAATCACAGTGCGTGAGCTTGCTGCACAACTGGACTGTGGCCACAATGCCGTGGATGGGATGGTGAAAGACTTAGGCTATCGGAAAGTGTGTGCGAAGTGGGTACCGAGGCAGCCGACACGTGATTTAAAGGGCAGAAGGGTGGAAGTCTACTGTGAGCTGCTGGAAGCATTTGAAGCTAGCGAAGACACGTTTTTCTCTGATCTGGTCACAGGGCATGAAACATGGGTATGTGCGTATGATCCGGAAACAAAGAATCAGTCGAAGGAATGGCATCACACCTCTTCTCCAAGACCTAGAAAGTTCAAAAGCCAGCGATCAGCAAAGAAACTCATGGCGACAGTTTTTCGGGATGACAAGGGAGTCATTCTCGTTGATTTTCTGGAACATGATTGTACCGTGAACAGCAACAGCTACATTACAACACTCAGGAATCTTCGAGAAGCCATCAGGAAGAAGAAACCAAACAAGAATTTGAAAGCGACCCAAATTCATCACGACATTGCGGAACCCCACACGTCTTTGACCACAAGTCAGGTGATTGGCAACTTGGGCTGGTCAGTGGTCCCTCACCTGCCGTACAGTCCAGATGTAGGACTTTCTGACTTCTACTTGTTTGGCCCAATGAAGGACAGTCTTCGGGGACGACACTTTCAGGACACAGATGAGGTGAAATTGGCAGTGAAGCAGTGGGTTCGACAGTGCAAACCTGAATTTTTCCAAA
>JAGDQP010002666.1:82069-101853 GCA_022664845.1 Lepisma saccharinum | reverse complement strand
AGTTATTAGACTTATATTATTTTCCTTAGTTTGGAAAGAGAACATTATATTTCATTAATTGAAATGCACTTAGAAGAATGTTTCAAAGTAATACATTTCTGAACAGCGCAACAACTACCGGTAAACATTACGAATAATATATCACATGAACTTACACCTGAGTCAAAGATTCCTAAAAGGTTTAAATAAATCTATATTTAACGTACGCACTTGTTTACAATAGCATTAATTTAAGAAATTCATAAGCAATAATTGTATTTTGATGACAATTCTAAAGTTCTCAAATTCAATATTTATATCCAGTTAATAACAATGTAACAATCTTCATAAATACTTTAAATTTAATTACAGTAATTATTCGATGGATAAAATCTTAAAACATTAATTGTGGTAGAAATTTGCTTTATACCTTAAAGTACCCCAGTAGCGGGCCTCAAAAGCCTCAAAAGCCAGATATATATTTATTTATGTATTTATTTTGTATTTGTAACATTATTGGATCACAATTGAATTTGTTATTGTTAAAAGGTAGCACATATCCTCTTTTGACAATGACTATATCCATTGTATGGAATACAGTTTGCACAGGAATGTACGAATTAATATTCATTACAGGGTCTATGCAAAACAGTGAGTAAATTTGATTACTTACCGTTTTATTTGAACCATATAATAATACGTGGAATTGGCTGAAGATCTCTAATGTTCGGTCCGTCTATCACGACGTTTTGTTAGTGAATACAAGTGAAGGCAATGCAACACCTTTCGCTTATATTTTAACATAATATATACGTGTAATGTTAATGGAAACAAATTGTAACTAGCATGAACCAATTTATGAATACAGTTTCAAAAATAGGTTATGAAAAGTGTAGATAAACCAGTGTAAAACGCAAGTAACTATAAAACATTTTACGTTTGCTGAAATGGTTCTTTGGCAATCGCTGGAAGTCATGTGAGGGAGGATCTTCCCCACTTACCACTCTACTTTTAATATGACCCGTGGGTGCAACTGTAATCCCACGCTTGATCGAAAGCCATTCAGAGGCAAATCCTGGGTCAGAATCCCTTAAGATTCTGAACGATCATAGCAGGATATCGGATTTTGTGTCTAAGTTTAAAAAACGTTCAAGGAACTGTGATTGTCACAGTTTCACGATAGGAAAAGACTTTTTGACTCGGGTTTCAAAAGAGTCAGCTGCCTTCGTAACGCTTCTTATTACGTGATTGGACATTTTCGTTAATTATAAAGTTGTGAAATTCACTTAGTTACACACGTTTGCTGTTTTTGTTTCACTTCAATGCATAATGTAACTAGTTGTTAATTTGCATTTCAGATTTCCTATTAAAGTGATATGTTATAACTTTCCCTCAAAGAAGAAGTACGTAAAGCAAACCCACCGCGTAACTCATCAGAATCAGTAATCCATATAATTGTGAAACTTGTGAAATATTATTATTATAGTTGTTACCAAAATTAAAAATAAGCACATAAAGGTAAACCGAGTGGAAAATTTCAACATAGGTGTTGTACACTTAGGAAATGACAAGGGGAAGTTACTACTTGTAAAGTAAGGATTAATTGGATAAATATGAGGTATAAATTTGTGCTAGCATTCTTCCTCTTAGGTTCATTATTACAAATTTCCAATCTCGTTCTCAATATAATGGAACAGTGTTAACTTGCAAAATAATCAAGAAGAGGATTAACATTCCATATGACGTCAAAAATCAATTTTGGTATTACTGGTGAACCAAACAAATAAGTTATTCGAATTTCTAAAGTAAAGGAATGAACATTTAAAAAAAAAAAAAAACTTTCCTTGCATTTTTTCTATCTAATTTCAATTTTACTCTAAAATGCTTTCTTAACTCGGATTCTTTGTTCGGTCGTGATTATCTTCTTTTCTGGATGGTCATGACTCATGCCATACATTCCTTTCCGTTCTACGTTTTGGATGAGTTAGTGATTTCAACATGTAAAGAAAGTAGCCAATATTTGCGGAGAAACGAAGATAGAAATTTTTCACATGTTCTATGTTTTTAAATACACCAGGTATCACATTTTTTGTGACATGAAAATACCATGTCAGTACATGGAATATTGAATTTCAACATAATTAAAGAAAGAATGAACATTACCGCTACAGAAAAGCCATACTGGTCCTTTGATATATGACTCATATTTTGATGGAAACTTGCTAATAATGTACTCTACTATAACGCTGTGTAAAATACAAAATTTCTGACATAATAGTTAAGAACCTTCCTATTTCTCAGATAAAGCTCAGGCATAAATCGCATAAAACGTATATAAGTAATTCGTTTCTAAAAATACTGAAGAAAGATATCATCACCATGACGAACCTGGAACTTATCGAAAATCTATTTGAAATATTTCATTACGATGAAACCATTCGGAAGGCATGAACAGTCTTGTAGAAAGTACGTGAAGGGGATACTGATACTTGCAAATAAGAAAAAATACATAATGAAGTATTAATATCTTATAGACTGCCACAAAGGCTGTAAAGACAATTCTTACAGAAAGATTGTAACAGTAAATTTTCATGCCTCTATTGCAATGTGATAGCTATAACCACTAGTAAAAATACCGAGTGGCTGTAGTGCAGTTAGTACAGCGATGGCGTTATATTTGAGAGGTCCTGAATTCGATAGTAGTGGCCGATTATCCTGACTGAAATTTTCACTAGGATTTCCTTGAGTCACACTAGCTAAATACCGGAACAGTACCTTCAACTTTGGCCCTCATCGACTCCTTTCTCCATCCGTTCCCCTACACTATTTCAGCCTGAACCATAAGTACCTAAAAGTCATAAATAAATTCGATTTACTACGTAAACCTATTGTATAACACTACTTGTTCTCTTTTATGTTCTCAGCATATTAAATTAGCAGTACCAGAATGAGTTAACACATATCGTCGTTGTTTTCACGAATTTAAGAATGTTCAATGTATTTATTATTAAACATTCGTCATTTTTTGAAAACAGCGACGATATTAAGATTATGTTTTGTAGCATTTTGATGTAAACGTTCACACCACACAATACACAGCGTTCTTTTTTTGAAAATATAATATGTTCCTTAAATATTTTAATCTGCCGACAAGCACCATTTTCCAGTTTCACATAATATTTGGTAATGAATTACTTTACTTTCTACATTATTTCTCATATTTTGATCCACGTCTCAGGAATACATTTATTATTTTTAAAAAATATGTCTTCATCTTAACTGATAACAAGAAAGCACTAATTTTTCTGGGTAAGACAATTTTTACATTTCAAAAAGACAAGAAAAATGTTATTTTTAATTGTGAGTATTGTCCCAAAATTTATTATTAATTCATGAGATTTGAGTTTTCTACACCAATGTCTCACAAGGGACATTCATCATGAGACAAAGCCCGATTATGACAAAGCCCGTATGTAGGTACAGTCTCTATCTAAACTTTCACAGCCAAAATAATAGGTGCAACAGTAAAAAAATAATGAGAAGGTGACCCGAGAAAGTTAAAGAATAGAGAGCATGTAAACCAAATACAGAGTAAGCAGAACACATTTTCTTTTATAAACTGTTTGAAAGCAAATTCCTATTAATGGATATTTAGTAGTAGGCGATACATGCTGGAGCGTATGACGACAATGACCACCATCTTGAAAACGGCCATAGACTGCTTTACTTTTTTTAAATTGTAGGTGGGTCACGTGATATCAATCTGCTCTGGAATGTTCCAAGAAACCCAAAGATAAACTTAGTTTTGGAATAAATGTAATTCTGCACGAAATGAATGACACGTGAAATTTCCATGGAGAATATCTCCTTCACCTAGTATAACGCATTCTTGAAATTTAGACCTAATTTTCCATTAGTGTATTTATAACCTTATAGTGCCATGAATACCATATTTCTCAACATAACGATACCTCTTCTGTAGCCGATTGGTTTTCATTCTTTCAACTATTTTAACAATATATATATA
The DNA here is from genome assembly GCA_022664845.1 of Lepisma saccharinum. NCBI lineage: Eukaryota > Metazoa > Arthropoda > Insecta > Zygentoma > Lepismatidae > Lepisma > Lepisma saccharinum. The sequence continues at coordinate 97,847 of JAGDQP010002666.1, read as the reverse complement.
AATATTTCCATCGTCCAACTCACACATTCTCCAGGTTAATTCCACGTATCATTTTGTCTTATAGTTATGCCAAAATTAATGGCATAACTATAAGACAGTAAAATAAATGAATCAGTTACAGTACAGATTGAAATGGTCCAATATTGTACACATGGTCCTTTTATTTTTAATGAAGCAGAGCTGAGATGATCGCTTTCAGCATGACGGTCATTGTCGTCATACCCTCCAGTATACGTATTGCCATAAACTCCACGTCTCTTGTCAGGTCAAGGATGAGAAACATCTAGCGAAGTCAACATACTTATTGATTATATATTCAGCACGTGTATATAGCAAATTTATCTTGACCGAAATACTTAATGTATCCTTTCAATTTATTTTTGGTAGCCACATGTATGAGAAATGTTGTACCTCAGCAAACACTCTTCTGGGACACAAGGATGGGGAAGGTATTAGTCAGGGTGTTAGATAAGTACTGACCCGGAGTTCGCTTATTTAAGTTTTCTACATTCGTGGGAAATCTAATTAAGTAAGACCAAAAGTATGTTTCGAATGTCCTTCCTTACTCTTTACCGCTTATGAAGCCAATGATCATAACCAGTACACCAGGAGAGCTGTGGTGTAGTTCGATAGTAATTTATTGTTCGAATAAAAATATTTATTACTTAAATCTGTAACAAATGATAACATGCATTAGTATATCTTTGAAAAATGTAGGATACACATTTAAATGAGGCCACGTTCTGTACATTCGGATGCTACTTACTCAAACTCCAGTTAACAATTATACACAGGTTTATTCAGGGAAAACGGGATAAGTTCTTGAATATATTTTTCCACTTCGGGTGCAAAAGCTGCTGCAATTTCAGAGAAATTTGCTTACATGAAAACCTAATAAGGAGCACAAATTTGTTATAGTGCATTATTAAACCAACTAGTGTTTAGTATTTCGTTAATAAAGTTAATGCAAACCGTCGATTTATTTGAGAAATAAATTTGCAACTTTAACTCAGTTCGACAAAAACTGGAAGTGTTCCTGTAAGCTGTATCGTTGCGGTTAAAGAAAAAGACCAGAGACAAAGTCGGTAACGGTGTACTATATCATTTAATTTGCAGAATTTTAACTTGCTTATTTTAAAACTTCCATTCTTTATATAGAAGAGGAAAATGCCTAAACAATTAATGCTACAATGTAGAAAAACTGAGAGTATCTAAAGTCTAATCCAGAAGAAAGTAGCACGTATTTTATGATGATAATAATGCAAATAAAATGTGTTGGTAACGAAACGTCCTAAATTGTCTAATATACATGAAGGTTGTTTACAACCCAAACTGAGAAACAGCTCCGTGGTCCAATGGTTACGAGTGAGGACATTGGAACTATTCAAGGTAGCCAAGCAAGTTTAAGTTCTGTTGTTAGACATGGTGATTGAGTTTGTAGCAGATTTTTAGATTAAGCAGGTACATGCAGGGATTGTACCTAAATCAAGCTTCTTGTTTACTTTTCCTTTCTACACTCAGAAACGCTCGATGAGGGCAATCATCGTCTGACAAACGCAGGTGTAGGTCACAAGTGGCTAACTAGCCACCAGAAAATTATATTTAAAAAGCAGGGTTGAAGACATTATTTGAAATGAAAGGACCACTCCATATACGTGATTCTCCACTAGTAAATTATTATTAATTTTCTTAGCTATGATTTGAAGGTTTATTGCAAATTTACTTCTCTGCTTTTCAAATCATTTACGTTATGATTTACTCGATATCTTGTCTTTTTTCTTACTCTGCGCGAGAGAAAAGGAAGGAGGAAGATAATAGTCGTAATCCTATTAAGGTAATATTTCAACATCTAGCATTGAAACTCCATTCAATATGGCAACTATGACTTGGATTTTTTTTTTTTTTTTTAGAAAATGAATAATTGTTTTGTCCTTCTATTAAAAAATGTGTCCATTTATGCTACTAAATATCTTTTATAAGCCTTAAAATAAGTTGATTTTTGTTATTGTTCATAATTAATTAGTCTCACTTTAAAAACGACATGTTTATCTTGCACAATAGCCATGATTCGATAATGTAAAGACCAGCAGATTATAGAGAAATATCAAGAGCGTTAGCGAAGAAATTAGCGTTCCAAACTTTTTTTTGTGAAGAAATGTTTGTTGGTTATAGAAATGTTTTCCTATCTCATCTACAGCTTAATTAATGAATAATTGTTTGGAATTTTAAGCCATAACTTTATTGTAATTCCATTGGTTTAAGAAAAATATATCATGTTAGAAAAAATAAGAAGAAGCTTTATAAAGACACCCTTTTCTTAAACAATTCGTACTAAATGTTAAAAAAATGTTTATGCATGACTAAAAAGAAAATCATGGGGCGCTCTCTCATATACATTCATTTCAAGCTTTTTAAATATATTCTTTTCTTAAACAATTTATACTATAAAGTAAAATAATAATTTTGTTTATGCATGACTAAAAAAAGAAAAGCATGAGACGCACTCTCATATACAGTCACTTCAATTGGCGCACCCCATGCTTTTATTAGTCATGCATAAACAAAATTATTTTTTACTTTTTAGTACGAATTGTTTAAGAAAAGAATGTCTTTAAAAAGCTTTTTTATTATTTTTTTTCTCAAGCTGTTTTGTGAACCAAATCCTAAAGTGTTCGACAATTAGCAAAACCCCATATCATTGCTGGTTCGTATTTATTCTAGGATAAAGAAGTCTGTATTAACAAATATTAACAGATGCTTTTAAAACATATAAATATATAGAAATATATGGAAGTAAAAATGGAATATTGCATTGTCACCCGACTAATGTCTCTGCAATTTTTCATCATTCTATGAGGTCGGGAAATGAGTTAAATTAACGTTGCAAGATTTGATGACACAACAAACAATTGTGAGCTAAAGAAAAGAATGTAGAAAATAGTTCATAGTCACAAAAATACTGTCATACGAGCAACAATAACACAAAAGTGGGTGCGCTAATAATTATTGACCCTCTTCACATTAAATGAAACCTTTTATAATATTTAATTGCAACTGTAAAAAAATATTTATAACCCAAAAAGTCAGCCTCAATTAGGTTCAGTGATCCTGTGTTTTAATGCAATCAATGCCTTTCATAGCTCTGACTTCACTTGCAGCTGTGAAAAGAGCATAAATTCACTAAACCTACGTAATAGAATTTTAGTACATAGCAAATATATTATACTGATTGATTTAACACTATTTTTTATTTTTATTTTGTACGTTTTCTTGTGAGGGTAATGTTTATCAGCTTTTTGAACAACTGCACTCTTTTTTTAAGAATTAAGTAAATTATAAATTAAATATAGCTATTTTTCTGTCCGTCGCTTCTCACATAAGTGAGTCATGGGTTGCAAGGTTCACTCTTGTATTGTTACACAAGAGATTGCAGTTACGAAGTACAGTGTGTACGGGACAGATCACAAGGTCCGACATATCGGTGTTCAATAAAGAGAAGATAGTTTGTGGTCCATACTTAAGTAAAACCATAGTATGAGATCTATGGTAAAACTACTAAATTGTTTCAAGTCTAGAAACCTATGGTGTCGAAGATAATGATGACATGCGTAAAACAACACTGAACCTCAACTAAAAGACTCCTCAACTAAAAATCTCCTCATGAGTACTAGACCCTGTAACCAGCAATGAGTTGGGAGAGTGTCTAGGCGAGGGGAACATTCCGTATACACAGAGTACTGGCCATCTGTGGTGGTGTAATGGTAGCATACCTAGTCGGCAACTGGGGGATCCGGATTCGAGTCCCAGTCACGGCTGTTGTAAATTTTTCTGTGTTAGTTTAAACAACACTGAACCTCGTTAGTCAGATGCAAGTAACAAGGAGAAACTCATAAACAGTTATAGAAGGGCACTTAAATGTTTATTTTGTCCTGAAATCGTAAGTCAAATACAGATAGAATCCCCAAAACCGTTAGTTCTCATTTACATAGTCTAGTAAAAATATGACCTCGAAAACTGAAGAATATGCAGTGCTGGACAAGAATATCCAAGTTTTTGGACACATTCCCAAATACTTCTCTACAAGTTCCATGTTACTGATATGATCCCTGGATTATTTTAATTTTATTAATGGCCTTTAGGTATCTAAAGTCCAGGCCGGGATAAGGGAAGGGAAAGGATTCAGGAAGGTGTCGGGGAGGGCCTATGTTGAAGATGCCATACCGGCCTTTGCCTGGTATGACTGAGGAAAGAAAAAACATGAAAAAAACCTCACTCAGGATGGTCGGCCGCTGGAATCAAACCCACGAACTCCAGAATGCTACGCCAACGCTCTACCACTGAGCTACGGCGGCTCGGTAAGATCCCTGGGGTAGTTAATTGTGACACATCTTATAAATCGAGTTATAATCTGCTCACAATGTCAGGAAGGATTTATATATGACGAATATTGACAAAAGATGCAAACAACCTGATTGTTATGTGCCTATTGCGATACATGACGGTGAGTCCAGTATAATTTGACATACTATATTCTCGTTGTCCTTAAGCCTACTTGTTATCCTGGCAAACAGTGTTACTGGAGTGGAATATGCAGCAATTTCACGGACTTTGTTTCATCTGAGGTACAACATTTCCCATGGTCCGTACAGTCAACTAATTGCAATACGTAGGTATATTGCAGTATTATATGACGAGTTGTTTTCTACAACCATTATCACTGAAAAAATGTTCAAGATGCTCTGGAAATTGATTCAAATACAACTAAAGACAAATCAGGATCTGTATCTATATGTTCTATGGCATATATCTGCTCTCTTGCTTACTATAGGGGACTCAGGTCCTTACTGAAGAAGCTAAATGTAGTTATAACATATTCCAATTGTTATGTAACTTAGCAAGAAAACAATATTGAAATTTACTTAAATACATGTACGAGGGCTATTTTTTAAGTAAGGTCCGAATGTTAATAGAAACAAAACCATTAAAATTAGTGTCATACGTTTTTGGTTATCTTCTCTGTACACATTAAGCTATTTTTCTACATAGTTACCATGTTTGTTAATAAAATCAGATAACATCATCACCACTTTAATAACATCAAATTTCCTTAAAGATGGACTTTTATACATACTGGACTCGGAAAACATGTTCGTTATTACGAGAATTGCGTTACAAAGACGATCGCTGTAATAAATATTTTTTAACACAGAATAAATTGCATTTTCGGCAGGGATTTCAAAAACATTTCTAACGAAAATTTCATTAAAATCACGTTCCTTATAAAAGAATTGTCCCTGTAGTTCAAATTTTATATGCGAAATAAGAACCCCACTAAATATGACTAAAATCCTTATAAAACCTGTGTCAGCGAAAAAAGAGAACTTCTGATTTCAATGTTTCAAGTTTGTTAAGAAGCTAGACAACTTTGTCAAAGCTCTTATATTTGTTTTATTAATTAGAAAACTGAGAGTTTACTTCATAACATCAATTCGAAAAGAAAAACTGCTTATACAAACAATTGTCAATAATAAAATGAAAGCACTATTCGTATTTTATGTCAGATTTCCAAGCATAACAATAACATATATGCATGCAATATTTTCATTAAAACATAATATAAATAGTGTTCGCTACACACAATGAATCATCACACTGCAGTGATATAAATAGTGATACATACTACGTGAATAATTATAATATGGTAGTACCGTATCTAAATAAGGCACGAGAGTAATGTTTGATCTGAAACTAAACCTTATTTCGTAAACTTTAAATAAGTAATTCCAGCTTAAGCATTACATTATTTTAACTTTAGACAAATAGCGTTTTAGAATTTTTGCGAAATGTCACGTAGAATTTACAATAGTATAAAAAACAATCTAGAATTAATTTGTATAATATGTAGAGTCTGGCGGGTCAAGAGAAACAATAAAATGAAACGTTGTCGCGTTTTTGAAGCGAAAGAGATATAATTTATATAATATTGCTGAGTTATTCATACTAGATCCTAAACCTTTCAGTGCAAAGTACCAGTGCACACAATGTTGTATAGCTGCAACGTAAAGATGAGTGAATCTGTTTCAGTTCTGTTTGCTCCATGAGCCGAGTATATCGAATACGTTCACATGTGCGAATAGAAACACATGCGTTACAAAGCCAGTAATGTACGTGAACTATTTCTGATTTCCTACGCATGCTTCGTGATACCATAATACACAATGCACTAACTGTAAGTCTAATATATCTCCTGGAAAAGTTGCTGAATGTTTTATACTTCAATAATAGTGCAATATAGCTTTTGATTGAATACTACGTGTAGTGATCGTTCCATTACTTTGCAATTTATTTGTGGAGATCATCACTGCAGTACTGTAATTTCTATAATTTTTGGACGTAAGTTTATTGGCAATAGGTATATAACCAAGGATTCCAAAGAATAAAATTCAAGTACAGCAACAACGACTTACGGAACAAACATTCATCACGTCCAGATGGAGAGTTAAAGAAAGTATATGCATATGTGCCTCCGAAGAAAAAGTACTGTTTGTAGTGCAATGCATTGCAGAATTCGATATTTAATATTTCTTTTGTATTCAAGTTCCAAACTAGTATGAATGAAACAGAAGTACACTCGCACTGCAGCATACATTCATTGTCAAATCCATTTACGTATTTTAAAATATTGTCAAATAGCAGCTACAACGCTATCTTTACTTCAGAATTCTATTGGTGTCTTGCGTGTATACGGTGGACTAGTCTGGTAAAGACAGCAGAACTTAACGACAACATTTCGTAGAACTCATAGGGAAAAGAATAACTTATTTTTTAATGTTACCAGCACCATCTATTAAAACAATTCTGTTCTACCCTTATGGCGTGCTTCTATTCGTTCCTTTTGTAGTTTTTTTTTTTTTTTTTTTTTTTTTTCAATATCTCTACCTGTCTGACCAAACTTACAAACTGAATATTATTTTACTGTTTGATCTTACAGCGCTATATTTCATCTCTTTCTAGCTAGTACCGTGGAGAAAACAACTAATGCAATAGCATGAAACTTTAAATTGAATGGATGACTCGTTTAGCGTTTGATAATTTCGTTATGTGTGTTGTTGCTTCTTCAGACTTTCTCTTGCCAAATAAATACCAGGTGCCGCTGAGATTCAAAGGATTATTGCCATATATCTATCAGTCCACATACCTTTCTTGGTTTCAGTAACCACTTGATTATTGCTTAATTTGGTTCTATGTACCATTCTCTGGTCTACAAAATTTGTATTCAAATTACGTACTGTACTACGAAGAAAATGAAGTTGCAGTGGATCAGGCGGTAGCTTGTTTGACTATTAATCGGGAGGTCCGGGTTCAAATTTCGGGTAGGATGAAGGAGACTTTTCTTCAGTGATCCTATGCTTGGCGCTCTTAGATGCACTCAGCCTTCAATCAAACAGAATTCCAGTGTCCTTCGTATTCTTGTGCATCTTGGAAGGTAAAAGCGGTCGAGCGTGTGAATAACCACCCCATCTCATTTTGTGCCGTAGGTCGAGAATATGTACCTCCACAACCCCCACGTGCTGTTTATGGTGCGTGCGCATAGAACAGGAATACAAAGGACACTGTGCTATGTGCTATGTGCTATGCTTTTATGCTACGAAGAAAAATAAATTGTTATTAACTATATTCTGGTTAAAACTGCAAATTCATTCATCCTAATTATTAATACAAAGAAAAATATCCGTTTCAGTACTTTAATTGAGTATTTGTTCCACTTGTGGAATGATCAAATATGTATCACTAAAACTGTAACTTGGTGATTCCATATTAAATTGACAAATCTTAAAAATAAATGAAAACTGTAAAAACTGCGAAAATTTTAAAATTTATTTATTTATGAAAAATTGCTCATTCATTCTATCGTATTAGCAGAGACAAGATGGAAATTTACAATTTCTTTCCTCTTACTATTCGATCGTAGCTACCATTTTTCAGCGGTCATTTGTGCGGCATTGAGCGTTAACAGAGCTTTGCTAAACCCTGTATTACAAAACGTATAGCAAAGTTATAGAACTTGGATCGGGATTGGTGTCATTGTGATAATACAGGACTAGTCTGTAACATAAAATTGGTATTTGAAAGGAACTAAGGTTCGTTGCAATATGGCGGCGCGACGCTTTTTATGAGTGCGATTGCTTGGTTGTGTACATTTAGTAATATTTAACATCCTAGAAGTTGTAACAGAGTATCTCAATTTGTAGAATATCAACCGTAATAAGTAACTTTGCACAAAAATATATTGCCTTCTAGATGAAATAGTTTCCAAAATTGCTAGAAATGAAACACTGTCACTTTTCAAGGTCACAAAAAGTGATATGGGGAACGAGATAAAAATCTGAAAATAATACAGTCACTCTTTTATTGCGACTGGCTTCAAATGCATACGTTTTCATTTTGCTATTAAAATCCCTTTTTGGGGGACAAAAGTTGAAAATAGCGATAAAGTTCAGTGGTTTGAAAAACTGTCACTTTTCAAGGTCACAAAAAAGTGATATAGGGGCTAAGATAAAATTCTGCAAATAATGCAGTCAATATGACTTCTTCATAGCCTTCGAAAACATGTTTTCATATTGTTATTTAAAGCACTTGCGGTTGGACAAAGATTAAAAATAGGGAAATAATCCCAATTGTGCGAGCAATACTCTAGACTTGTTTAGTGTAAACGCTTTTGTTTTCTCATATGAGATTATAATTTCTCATGTTGCTCCCTTTCTATATTTTTATTAATTTACTTTCCTGAAGCAAGTATATTCATATTTCATATATTTTCAAGACACTCAACAAGTGGATTAAAGACAGTAAAACATAAAACTATCAGTTAACAAATATTCTCAGGTACACATGAGATTGATTTTGAGTTCAACATCGCTATTTTGTGAGTTTCAGTAGCTACTTCCCTCGCATAAAATAGACAATAAGAGCTCAACAGAGCCTCACATAACTAGTGCATTTATCTTAACAAATTTTGCATAAACTTCGGTAAACTTTATTTTTATATAGGCCAGCCTAGTTACTTTGGACTTCGGCCCGTCACGATTCGCCTTTAGCTATTAAAATCCACACTCATGCCCCTGCCGGGGCTTGAACCCGAGACCTTCGAGCCGATGACCTAGCGCCGCAGACCGCTCGGCCACCCGGCCGGCACCAAATTTTGCTTGGTCGACTGATATTGAAAAGAGCAGCTGAACTATCTCTGTGTGTGGAAACTATCGACGCTCGAAGTGCGACGGAGCTTAGCATTTCCGAATGAGCTAAAATCAAATCATGAAGAATTAGAATGTGTTTAGACCCAAATAGATAATTGGAAACTAGAAGAGACTCTCGATAATTACGCAGGCTCAACATGCTGTGTAAGAATTCCATATTAAATAATAACAGTACTGAAAACTAAAGATAATAAAAGAAAAGAACACGAAGTTGCACGGAATGAATGAAATATATTTAAATAACGAGAAGTATATATAAAAGCAGAATAAAAATGTTACGAAAGAATATAATGAAAGAATATAGATTAGATTATAGTTACAGAAAATACGATATTCTGTGTGCGTCTGTTCTGAAATGCTTCAAAACAGTACGTGATACCTTCAATAAATAACCCCCTTTTTTTTTAGAAATACAGAAAATTTTATTAACCTTATTAAATAAGATACATGAAATTCCTTCCTGGAATGCAATAATGAAAACTTAAGCTACTTCATGTGTAGATTAAAAAAAAAAACGTTGTCAGAATACTAAGGAATCGGTTCAGGGAATTAATTTCCATATCATAAAGAAGAAGCGCGGTTATCCACCATGTTTTTATATTTGTGCAATATCACATATATAATCTGTTAATACTCTTAATAACAATGCAATTCATAAATAAATTAATTCATTAGCAAGTAAACAAACACGTTTCAAGCTGTTTGTGATGTTTCGAAATTTTTGCTGTGACACAGTAAATACAATTTGATCATCATTTCTTTAGTTTTTTTTTATATACATGTCAACTTTTACAATTTAAACAATACCAAACCAGTAACGGTAAAACATAAGTTACTGCACGGATTCGGAACGGAATCATTCGTTTTGATTCCTCTGAGGAAAGAACCGGAATATTTCTGAAGTCTCAAGAAATGAGACACAGATTTCCTTGGAATATTTACGAGGAGCACGTGACAAGTGGATTTGGTGTAATATTGAACAATGTTCCTTTTCCTCCCCATTCCTCAAGAATCTTTCTTTTGGGACCAGGGAAAGGGGAAAGAGAGAAGAGGGGCCGAAAGACGAGATGGGATTGAACAGATAGGAGGATTGGTCCCAGAACTAGCGTCTTGCAGATCGGTTTCCGATAACACTTAAGTCAAGGAAGAGAGTGTACTTCCTGTCGAGGGGGAGAGGAACGTCCTTTTTTTATGACTTCTAACGGTAAATCACGCATGTGCTTTATGCATAAAGAAAGGAAGCCAAGAGAAAGTGCTGCTTTGGCAAAACCAAAACCTTTAAATCACTGATAGAAGAATTTGCCAAGATTCTGCTTTAAATGTAATAATAACTCCTATGTACACTATGTATATGGACTATGCGCTTGAATCAATCTCCCTCCTAAAGAGACACGGTTTCCTCCGAAGTCATCCTTGCATATTACACAAACAACTTCAACAAATCTTCCTGATTCTTTTCTTTCTACAGTTATTTATGCTTTTGCTTATTTATATTTGCAGTCTTACAGGCAGCTATGGCCTAAGTGCGTAGCAAGTCTAATAATTAATAGGTCGTATGGCAATCACTCTTTCATAACAAAGTTGAGGAGGGGCTATAAGTTAGACTTTAGACTATACACTATTCCGAAATTAGTTTCTTCAGTAAAATAGGTAAAACCTACATTAATTCATTGAATTGCTGCCAGCAGGACTTCAAACTCCGTGTCCCTCCAGTGCTAATCGGAGGCCACCGATCTTAAATTCCATCTCGATCCACACATTCATTGAGCTACCGCATTTCTTTCGTATTTTCAATCATATCCATCAGAAACGCCGGTTTGGATACATACAGTGTTAATGTGAGTGTACAGAAACTTCCACTTGTTGGATAAAACTTAATGGCGTCACAAGAACCTTGAAGTTACTTTTAAAACATTGCATTTATTTCACTTAATTAATTGCATAACTTTCAACCACGAAAGATGGCACTCCTACGAGTACTAATATACAGGGTGTCCGTGAAATGATGTGTGAAACTTCGAGAGGTGATTACCTACATCACACCGAAAAATACTCCCTTTGAAGAAATTCAAATTTATGTGTACTTTGGGAGCTACAGTAGCTGAAAGTTACGTCGTCATCGTCACAAATGACGTCATATCTCAACATACTGAAGTAAGCGGTGTCGGTTTAGCATATTACACTGGAAATAGCGCCAGATATATCCTTATAAACAATGAATTGAGGGAGTGCCGCATAGATAGGTTTAGCAGTTTTCAACGAATTAAATGGTTTAAGAGAGGAAGTAAGAAATCACTTCTAAACTTAATTCACCAATCAGAAACATAGCTTAATAGGTGTATTTTTTACTACATCGAATGTGATTTGCTAAGCCGAAACGGCTTCCGTCATTATCTCTCGAGAGCACCTGTAGCCCCGAAACTAGACATGTTTCGAATTTTTTTTAAATTAACGTTTTTCTTGTTGTGATATGAATAATCACCTCCCGAAATTTTGGGCATTATCTCAGGGACAAAGCGTATAATTGCAAGTAAACATAATTATAAAATCGATAATAGTGGTTTAGAATCTCAGATCTATTAGGGTTTCTCGGATATATAAAATAGAGTAGTGAAGATATAAAACTGTAAAGAAATTTAAAACATTTTGTTATTTTCTTTTAATGGAGATATTTATAAAAATCCCGCAATTTATGTTGCCAAATCAAAATCTTAATAAGAACAACAGTTCACCCCGATATTATGTACTGCAATGTTGTTGCACTGAAAAGATAACCCACATTTCATGAAACATAATCACATGTTCATTTATTTTGTTTCGCTTGTTGTTTTACAAGCAAACATAACTTAAGTCAACAGTAACAAGTTTTTATGATAGCTTTGACTTTTAACTATTTTATAGTTATACAATTTTGATTATATTAGTTATATAATATCTTTGAAATATTGATTTTTAAATACGTACCTTATATATTAATATTTTGGTTGCGTTAAAGTCACTGAAATAGCATCAAGTATTTCAATTACCTTTCTTTGCAAGTCCATGGTTTGCATAATTTTACGGAGCTAACAAACAAACAAAAAATAATTTTGGGGTAATTAAGTTATTGACTCTCTTTTCATCTTTCAGTCTCATTAAGATGGATAATATAAAAATATTCCCTATAAAACTTCCTTTGTTTTTAAAAAAACCTGAAACTTCGAAAAATTATAGTTCCATTGTTCTTTGGCGGAAAAGGAAACCACGAATTTGAACAATTCTGTAATGCAGAGTTTCTTTGCATTCATATGATCTAAGATAACATCGTATATACCATCTCGTCCGTTCATCACAACCGTTGTTAACTGAAATATTCAGGTTTCTAAGCACATGTAAGTTTATGAGTATGGAGAACCACCAAATAGAGAAGTACATCTTCTTGTCATTAAATTATTTTTACAGAACATGGGGAACAATACCTGAGTTGGGCCTACAGCGGCGTTTCTTACATATGCATCATATTTTAGAAATAGTGTTACTAATTTTCGGATATTATTAATATTTTCGTATCAATTGTTATGCAATACGAGAACAACAGTTATAAAGTTTCCCTTATTTCCAGTATTATAACCATTTCTCATCAGATACTTTCGGCAACATATTAGGAATTGTTTCAATTGTCCCAAAGCGCACTTTCATTTAGTCCTAGCATCTCATAGAAAATGAAAAGACGGGAAGCGTTAATGCGATTTCCCCTATTTAACCTTGAAAATTCCACCTAAGGCGAAATACTGTAAGCATATGGGCAAACGTACTATTATGTTTGGTCTGCCCTATATAACTTCCTGGTACTTGATCCAATGTCGTTAACTAGTTGGCTTTGAGGGGTCTTTTTTTTTTAATTCTAATCTTTTCCACTCAAAAATTTGTAACTATTTCAAGTCACTATGGCATCACTACACTACGCCCCGCAACAACATAAGATATTATATAACAACCCAATTTTATTAGGCCGAAGAAATATATTTTGATATTATACACGGTTTCTCAGTTATACTTAACTTCTGCACTACCACTGGGTTCATACACCCAAACGAAACTAACGCTCCAACCTTATGTTAAATTGTGGAACTTCATCAAGCTATTTGGCATGGTGTCTAACATGTTTCAGGAATACCAACAACATAATATAAGGCTTTCAAACTATTAGATTGACGTACCACTAAACAGACATTCATACTTTCGCCGTAACACCAAAGAATAATACACAATTTTCAATATTAATATTTAAAATTACATAAATATATTGCCAGTAATGATATACCGAAGAGATGCATTGTAATCGAGAGATCCCAAGACGTCATCGGTACCAACTATCCTGAATCCTAGGATGGGACCTTGAATAATACAACAAGACATAAATATAAGGAAGTAAAGGCTTAGCAAATTATAAACAAAAAGCTAAGCTATGCTCCAATGAAAAATAATACTATGTATTTATGACATGCGTTCCTCTAATAAAAATTGAATATTATACTGGCTGCGGTTTCGGCACACTTCTGAAATCAGAAGATGTTAAATATTTTAAGTATAATATTTTGTATAAACTTTATGGTGTACCAGTCTTATGTTATTCTTATATCTATACTTGTATATTTACTTTGTGTTTTTACAGTGTATTGTATTAACTTACATATATTACGTATGCATTACTACTCCACTTGAATTAGCTGTGTTAATTTTAAATTTGGCTTTATATTGCAATGTATTTCTCTTGTGTTTAGCATATATTGTATTTATATTTTGTTGATACTATTGTCAGTATGGATTGATTATATTTTACTAAGCATTCCTGGTAATACAAAAAAAAACTATATTGTAATTTACTTTTTACAGAATACCTTAACTGGGCATACGCCCGTTGTATTCTTCCTAAATAAATAAATATCCCGTGCTGCTAGGGTTACTTTATGTCGGTGTGAAAAATAAGATGGCACTTACTTAATTTCGATCAATCTGACTTATACCTTTATGCTATTAAGTAGCACATATGCAAGTCTGTGTATGCAGTATATATTTTCTAATAATTCTACTGAAATGTATTTAAATTTTAGAAAATGGACACATGCAACAGAATTGAAGACTTGAAGTTAATAAAACAGCTAGTGCCATTTTTTGTGAAAATTGCATTTTTATAAGAATATGTTGTTAGACCCATATTCCAACATACATAAGAATCAAACACATTGCTTAGTGTTTCTGTTAGGTGTTTATAAATGGTAAGACGTGTTGTTTGATACGGAAATAACATTTTAAATCTGTTTTTCTCGTAAATTGGAAAATGGCACTTAGCGTCTTAATTATTTCAATTTTTAAATTGTTTCTGCACTAATAATTAGAGCGCTTTTACATGTACGCAGTCGTTGAGTGCTTTGTGCTATTTGACTTAGTCAATAGAAATAAATGCTTACTGATTTCTATAGGCTATTCATTAAAATCGTAAGTGAAGCACGCGAAGAGCGCTTACATGAAAAGGCGGCCTTAGAGTCATCCTATTCGTCGCAAACATACTCTTTTCTGAATTATAGCTTATTTTCAAGTGTTAAAATTATCAACTAGTCAAAGTAGCTGCAAAGATTCTAGTTCTAGATAAAAAAAAATCATACCAGACATTTAAAACATGATGGTCACCGATTGAACGTTGAATTTTTCAGACTAAAGGAAAACGTCTGTTTGAATATATGGAAAAACAAGCGTAGTTTCGGTGATACATGGTGCTACATGCATCCAAATGTGACGTCATCGTCCGAAATTAAGCAATATCTTCACAAAAATCAGTAAAACTCTGTGTTTTGCGCACGATAGAATTGAATGGAAGGGTGTTTAAAAAATAAGCTTTCTCGGTGAGAAAATGGGGAATCACCAACAACGACAGAAGACAAGTTTCACTTATATAGTAGGCATACATAATACATTTATTGTTTCAAATGGTGAGAACTCTGTTCTGGTTGAATGACGTTCTTGTCGTATTGTGTGGTGTAGTGTGTTGCCCCTTTCAGAAGTGCACTTAAGGATTGCAAATTCAGAATATGAAAAGTATTTGTGTATTGTTAACGAGTCCAAAGCGAACGGAAAGTAGGCTTTTTACACTGTTTTCTTTAATTCACAATGGTTCGTGGTGTCCTCTAATCTTGTAACGTTAATTTAACTCATTTCCCGACGTCAGATAATGATGGAATTTTGTACAGCCACGTGACAACACATTATTCCACTGTTACTTTCATATATTTGTATATATTTATATATTTTGAAAACACATATATATTTTTTTTTAACATGGACTTCTTTATTTCACAATAAATACTAGCGTGCAACTATGTTCCGTTCGACTGGTTGTAGAACACTTTAGGATTTGGTTCACAAAACATTAGCTTGAGAAAATGTATCCAAACACCGAAATAACTCGAAAAATATAATAAAATAAACTTTTTGAAGACATACTTTTCTTAAACAATTCGTATTAAAAAGTCAAAAAAAAATAA
>JAGDQP010002666.1:6745-77069 GCA_022664845.1 Lepisma saccharinum | reverse complement strand
GTATATACATGACTAAAAGAAAAGCATGGGGTGCACCAATTCAAGAATTTATAAAATACGATGAGAGAGTGCCCCATTTTATTCTTTTAGTCGTGCATAAACAGAATTATGTTTTACTTCTTAATACGAATTGTTTAAGAAAAATATGTCTTCAAAAGTTTTTTTTTTTTCATTATTTTTTATTTTATATGAAATAATGCTTGAAGATGTTTTCTTGGCATACTGACTTTTTTACTTCATTTTAAACTTCCTTTGACTCTTCTATTAAGTTCTTATCTTACATGTCGGTACTGCATATTTTATTGTTTTCAGCTAAATGTCTTAAAATGTTAATTTACTTTCAGAGTTCCCTATCAATTGTAAAAGAACTTGTGTAACTGTATACGAGGAGTGATATAGTTTTTAATGACAAGAGCTGATGAGGAGGTGGGGAGGTATTGGGTAATCATGGTTAGTGGGTATATCAGAAGTTTTGAGAGATGTTAAGAAGTATTTGGGGATGGTAGGAAAATCCCTGCTCATTACGTATCGGATTAGCACATCACGTACTTAGGATTCTGTTTGAAAAGTTTATGATAAATGCAGTGCATTATAATGGTGATTCTCCACGTAAGAATTTCGTATACCGATTCTACGCTCAATGTCGTGGCACAATACAATGCCTCAAGCTACGAAACTGTGAATGTTGCTAGATCTTTTTCTTCAATGGAACATGTTTCTTGTTTGCATATGAAGAATTCGCTCTTCAATATAACCATTTTTTCAACAGCTTCTCACCCATTTCCAAATTATACCGTCTTCACTTTCCATTTTATATTAGAGCGTAATCGGGGAATAGATTCGTTGTTGTTAATGCAATGCCTCGTATATTAAATATTGTAACATATGCCATACCTACTATATTTATAATTCTCCTCATAAATGTTACCATATGTACCGTTTTATATTTAATACAGAATTAAATACTATATTTACACTTTAAATAATGTTATTTGTTTACAACATTTGTGAGCCATGCATATTTAATTCTTTCTGTTACGTAGGGAGATTCATACTAACGAAAATACTGATAGATCGTTTCCCAAGTTGAGGCCTGGAAACCCTACTAATAATTAATCCAATCTAAAACGTAATCACAGTGCAAGTACAACTGAAATTGCTTATTCATTTTGATTCACTCTTCTCATTCGTATTACGAGAAAATAGTAGATTCTGTGAGTATTGCAATACCCGTGCCTAAACATATAATACACGTACAGTATACGCACAACACAAACACCAACCCAACTACCATCATGCACACGTACAAAGAGTGACTGACATCCATATTGTCAAGAGGCCACACGCATTACATTCGACATTTTCATATTCATGAATGTTTTAGCATGCCAATGGAACTTCAATTTGGGATTCTGATTACATGCAATAACAATCACCGCATACATTTCGTGTGCTTATTAGCACCATTAAAAGTTTGATATCATACACAACGGCCGTCTTTCACCGCCCTTTTCCCCTTCGTAATGGAATTCCTATCTCTGGGGCTGCTTAACAAGTTTCCTATACCAAACAACACCCTCTTTATTCTTCCTATATTATTACTTAAGCAGAGTCACCCCTCGCTTTCTCTTCTTCCGTTTGATCCGTGATACGACCATTACTTTCACATGCAAGGTCGACACTTTTGGAATGTTATTCAAGCAAATTTAAATACCAAATTGCAGTATATGTGTCACGCGTTTTCATGTATTTTTTAAACATGCTAGCTTTATAACTTTATTAATGACATATATTACTTTAATCGTTTATAATCGTGTCGTTCGACGCTTAACTTCCTGAAGCGTTCCCTATAAACTCAGACAATTTCGAATTCTCTAACTTAAATTTTATGTCACTTTTGCAATAATGCTTCATAAATGAATGAATGATCATAAGATGCAAATAAGCGAATATAGAGCAGAAACAAATATAATGACACTAGTCAATTGTATATTAGGAATAATAGTAATAGAGGTCTTCGAGTTTAGAGAGACTCAATAAGAAATTGAAAAATATAGAAAGAGAGGGGGGAAAGAGATAGATGTATATGCGAGGACCAGCAAGGAGTATGGGCCACAAATCACCAGTGACCTCAAATATTTTGATGTAAATTTTGTCGCGATTCGTGACCTTTTCTTTTTATTTAAGTAGTTGCCAGAGAGCTTGATTGGGACCGTATGCTAGTTCTTAAACATTAATTTTGAAGCAAAGTGTTGGGTTACATTCGATTAACAATGAATCGAGAAATTTATGGTAAAATAGTAAAAAATCTGTTGATACAAACTTTACAAATACTAAAGCAAGCATGCAAATGGCCCCCATTGAAAAGAATCGTGTTGTAAAGTTCCTTTTGTTTCAACGTTTTCAACACGTCACGCTGAACCATATGACGTCATTCGTGATAATGCTCCTGAAAGTTTGAACTTCTGTAACTCCGAAACTACGTAAAATATTTCTTTTCTTGAAAGGAATACTTTTCTTGTCTTCATGTAAATAATCAGTTACCAAAGTTTGCTCCATTATTTCGGGGACATTATGTATATTTGTATATTTTAATAATCATTTACGCGGAAGACACACTAAGTAAGTGATCATGAACCAGTAGTTGACGTTTTGCCATGAAAACGCTCAACACTGATGACAGTGATAAATAATAATCCCATGAAAAGTTAAGTATCCGGCAGGTCACTCTACCTGTTATTATCACTTGGTACATTAGCAATATAGTGAATAATGCTTACAGATTTGGAATAGTATGGGTGTCTCTTATATTTGATTAATTGAATACTAGCATCCAGTTACAACCTAGGCGTGATTTTTTATTGGGGATACCTTTTTCCCTTTAAACATTGTTAGCAATGCATTGTCAAACTCAACACTGTAATCCGGTTGGTTTCAGTTGATGACCAGAGGTTCAACTACTGACACCATCTAGGTCAACTATTGAAACAGAATACTGATTTGGGGCAAGGGACAGTGGAAGTAAACTGAATTGGGTTTATCTTTATTTGCAGTTTGTTTGTAGCTATGAAAACAAGCTATGAGCTGCCCAAGGCTGGAGACTCATTTGAAGTTTTGATAATCTCGAATCGATCGATCAGCTTTGACTGCCCTAAAGTTATTTCAAACCCAAAACAGTGGGAGCAGGTCCAAGTCTACTTCATACGAGTTCCTTTCGAAGCAACAATTACTTTCCTGATGCTATCCCTTACAGGGAACTCAATCATTTACTTAAAATACATATGATATTGGTTTTGGAGGGATAATTTCTCATACATAAATCAATAAAGAAAGGTCAGCGCAGACCTAGTGTTTTTTTTTATTTTCTGAACTATATTTTTTTTCAACTAAATGAACAGTGCCTGTTACATAGTAAATCACTAGGTAATAATATTAGTGAGGTCTGTCTCAAGAGCGCGACGATCCTAATAGCAAAATGTAACAAATAGATTGGTAGGCCCATTTTTCGATATCATAAGTGCACTTCAACAGATAAGTGAATATTGCTTTATGCAAACACTATTGTCCCTGTACACAGAAATTGCTTCAAATTATTCTAATTTGCTGGAAGTTAATATCGAGATTATCACGCTCTTTAGACGGACGTCACTAGCATTATTAACTTGTAATTTATTATACAATAGGTTCCAGATTAGCCCTTAAGTAGATCCATAATAAGTCCTAATATATTAATCTGAACAGTCGTTTGTAGATGTCCATCAATAGTTGTTGTTTTTTTTTCAATGTATTGTCTACTGCTCAATCAATAGATGGTCAACTTGCAGAATTTTCGTTATCACAGGGGCTAAACTACTGAAACATTTTTCGAGTATTTTTTTTAAATTCTAACATAATTTACAATTGTTTATTCACTGAACTGGCCATGCTAGGTTACAAACGTAGAATTAAGATTTACTTAAAATGATACTATGACGTTTTAATGAAAAATAAAGAAGATATAGCAGTTTATTTGAAAAATGTCTCTTAAACAGTCAAATACTGTGTTTTTTTTACGTTAACACTGTCTCTACCGATTTCAGCGACACATGTCTTCACTACGTATATTTGTGACAGGCACTAAGTACTTAACATGGCCTTTTAATTAATGAACATAACATAACACCTTCAAAGTGTAAACAACCTTCATTTAAGTCAAAAAGAACAACGATCATCAAGGGTGGGCGGTAAGTAGCTCCCTATTTTCAAACAGTTGTTGCCCCTAAACTATTGAAGGCAGAACCTTCATATTTGGTACGTATATGGTTTATTGAATGCCATTACCTTCCGTAGAGCTGCAAGTTGATGTGCGCTCCAGAATTATCTACACACTTTCTTAAACAAACAGGTATGTCTTCCATGACCGTCATCAAGAACTCAGCAGGCACACCGTTTATGATTTAACGGATCTTCGTCTCAAGTTCATCAAGAGTTTGAGGTTTCATGCGATACACTTCTTCCTTAGCCCATCCCCATAAAAAGAAATCACGTGAATGGAACTATAACACATTACGCCTTGAATGTTAGGAAATGGCCTAATGAGCGTTTACTAGGACGCTGGATAGGCTACCGAGATCCCACAGAATGGCCAATACGAAGCCCAGACCTCACCCCTTGTGATTTCTTTTTATGGAGATGGGGCAAAGGAAGAAGTGTATCGCAGGAAACCTCAAACTCTTGATGAACTTGAGACGAAGATCCGTGAAGGCATAAACGGTATTTCTGCTGAGTTCTTGATGAAGGTCATAGAAGACGTACCTGTTCGTTTGAGAAAATGTGTAGATAATTCTGGAGCGTACATCGAGTTAGGGTTCTACCTTCAATATTTTAGTAGCAACAGTTGTTTGAAAATAGGGAGTTACTTACCGTCCGTCCACTTAATGCAATATGAGGTACTCGCAGGATAATGAACTCAGAATTTATAATTTGTTGAAATTAATATTGATTAAGATAATGAAAGCTACATATGCAGTTTTCTTCAGCATTAAATGAATTTCTTGAATGCTAAACTTTCTAAAATACATGGAAAATTGTATGTCAATGTTGATAGCTATTCAATATGAATGTGATGAGAACAAAATATTTATTTTATTTTTATTTATTCATTAAATTTAAAAGCTAAGAGGTCTTATTATATTCTAGGCAGGCTAAGAATAATAACATAAAGAAGGTTTTGGGAATAAACTGTCCCTCGCGTTCTTATGGTACCATCCCAGCATTTGTCAGGCGTGCTCAAGAGAAAAAAAAAAGAAATCAGTAATGACAGGTGATCGCTGGATCACGACCTTCCAAAAGTAAGTCAACGCTCTATCAAGTAAGTTATGCCCGCTGAGCTAAGATTTACCAAAGTTATATTGACCTAAAGAAACAAATACAACTTGTTATTCATCCAGTTGTTAAAAATGTCTTTATTAGTCTGAACTATTTATTTGCATGTTCACCTTATTAGATTTTAAAAGACGTTTTAATATTTATTTTATTTTATTTTCTTTTCTTTTTGTTTCTCTTAACTTTATTCTTTATTAAAATACATTCTAGCTCAAAGTGGAAGTTCAAAATCGATTTTCTGCTGTGCCATCAAAATGTGTTTGTTTGGAATGTGGAGAACTAAATGAGCAAATTTTGGTAGCACAATCAACTCGTGCACCGTTGACTTTTCCAGTAAATTATTCTAGAATTTCACCAGAAAATGTAAAGAAGCGGAAACGGAAGGACTCTCTGCAGGACGACAGTAACATGACAACACTCACAAACACACAAAAGAAGAACGAAGCATATAGGAAAGGGACAGTTAGACGAAATTAAAATGAGAATCTCACTTGAAAGACATCTAGAAAGGAAAATATGTCTTCAAGAGATTTCATTTCGTGGTTCGTGCATGCAGAAAATATAAATATTTTACAGAAGCAATTTTAACAATAAAAGAAAAACAAGGTGACTTGACTAGTTGACAACAATCGTGGATACAAATTATGAAGACCTATAAGAATAAAGCTAATAGAGCTCTAAACCAATGTTTAAAGCTTCGTTCTTGAATGTAAAAGAAAGGGCACTGAAAGGAGAAAAATAACATTGAAGATGTGAGAGACTGTGGAGATACAAGATAAGGCAAGAGAACCTGACAGATGGGGGCAAAATGATGTTCGTTTCTGCTTTACCGTAGTTGTTGATCCGATCAGAGATGTGCGTGATCAGATTACATTCGCATGGGAAAGAACGTTTCATTGATTCGTTGCCAGCAATCGTCAGTTTTAACTTTACGCTTGCCTTATTTTTCTTTTCGGAACGAATCTCGTGGGGTGTGAAAGCTAATGCATATATTCTTGGTATCAACCATATAAATCTTAAAGAGGATGTCACGTAACATGTGAGGTAAAATAAAATTATATACACTAGCACTTGCAATGAAATATATATTAGCAAAGTGTTCAAAAAGTAACAACATAACTATATCAGAATTAGAAGGAAAGGAAATTCACACTAACGGTTTAGTTGAAGTCTATCCCCTTTACAAGTAATAACCAAATTCTATTCCTTTAACATATCCGCTGATTCCGTCTCGGCGGCAATATTTAAATACAGATTATATACCTTTTTAGATACCTTGTTAGCGTAGTGCAAGCCATTGCAATTTGCAAATAATATGGGTGAGCAGAGTGAATTTGAGTGAAGCATATATATGGACAAAAAATATTTAACAGCCTTCTGTGCTTTGCTTTGCACCGTTTTAGATTACATTTTTGGTATATCACCAGAGAAAATAGTAAAGCTTTACAATGTTACTGTATTAGTTTCGATAAGAAATTCCTTTTTAAAAGTACTGATCATAACTGAAATGAAAATACGTACTTAGTTAAGTCAGTTATTGCCTGATCATTTCTGAATATTTGTATATGTTGTGCACAATATGTCTCCACAAACTCCTTAATTCGTATATTCAATATTTTTTTAATATACAGCGAGAGTTCTGGGTTGCCGAGAGCTCTTTGTGAGCGTGTTTCACACCTACATCACACCTACGGTGTATTAAACTGTCAGGTTCAGAGGCACTTTACGAAAAACTGTAGTATTCTGCCTCAGTTACCCAGTGATTGTTCAGGATGGTAATAATAATTCAAACACTGTAATATACAGCTAGAAACGTGACAGGTTTACTGTGATCTCCATATTATCACCAAGACCACTAGGTTTCTACTCCCGCTCCCACAATCTTTTGTTCTTTCTCAGATTACCAAACCACTTACTGGAACTAACTTGCGAGAAAATGTGTTGAAAGGGGTGCAATAACTTAATTCTGGCCCACTAAACAATGTTTCATTTTCAGTGCAGTCTTTTAAGATATTAAGTTCATTTCAAAAATATGTTGAATCAGGACTTGGAGAACAGGTTAACACTAACCCCTCGCTTTCAAATTTTACCTGTTTAATACATGGATGCGTTTGTGCTCTTTTGAGTTATTTTGAGCTTCAAAAACATTTCAAATTTTAACAGATATAAAGCTATGAGAGAAAAAAATGGAAGACTATGTTAATACTACTGCTCCCTCCACTTTCGAATTTTATCAGTTAAATATATAGATTTACTTTATGAGATTATATTCGGTAATTTTTTTTAACTATAGAAGGACTTTTTGAGCCTTTATCGTTACGAAGGTAAACCAAGTGTACGTTTTTGAGGCAGTATTAAATTTCAGAACGTACGACCTATTCTGTAAATTGAAATATAGAGGCTACACTTATTTTACACTTCTTCTACATTATTCAGCAAATGCAAGCTATTTTATTTTGTACATCTTAATGTAAACCTAATGTAATATAACTCGTACACTTTTCTAACCATACAATCTACAGCGTTAAATATAAAAGACTTATTTTACCTTTTTTTATACTTTTCAGAAATTACGACATATACACTAAAAGCGCACTTCTTGTACACTTTCCAGATAGTGCAACTCATAGTGTAAAATATAATATACTTTCTTGCGCTTCTTGCACACTGTTCTGAGTGAACACTCCATATTATTTTGTAAAATATAAAACAAAATTATAGCTGGACCTAGTTAAAGAACCAGTATGTAGGGACTGTCTTTATGCTCCCTTACAAACTTTCACCTTGTTTTCTTTGAAAAGGATACCTTACAATTCCTTTGCTGCTCAAAAGAACTTAAACTCATTTATATATTAAATTGTTAACATCTTTCAAATGAAATTAACAAAGTGGTCTTCTAGAAATTCAACTCGACTTAGTCATAGTTCAAACGAATGCACTAAAATGTAAAATTATTTGGTGTGTGTGAAAAAACAAACAAGTTAAAGTACTTTCAAATAGTGATTGCAGGTTACGAAGTATATTAATAAAAAAACTGTTTAATAGGAATTCGTTTTTCCTAAAGCTCGTACAATATCTTACATTTCGAAAATTCCCGGAGATACTTTCACTCCTATTATCAAATGCACGATTCATGTAAAATATGTATACATATAATAATTCTCTAGCGGGATTTAAAGATACCACATTTAATATTCAAAAGGGAATAAGAATAATAAGTTAAATGATTAATTATTATCAATGTCCAGGCTTTCACATTTATCATTGTGTTGAATTATAATTACATTCGATCGTAATTTGCCCTGAGAATAGGCCAGTTTAACGTAGCATATAGGCTTAACAAAGAAGTCAAATATAACAAAGTGACAGTGATATAAGTACACTTAACGCATGTTAAAGAAAATAATGAAACCTTGTAGTATGCAAATTGGGAATATTCTATTTTCATTCTTAACCCGACTCATTCTATGTTCTTCAGTTGCACATGTGTCCTGAAAAACTTAGGATTTTTTTTTTTTTTAAATTTAAGTCAAGTTGAGAATATAATTACGAAATAACCATTTATAAATGTGTCGCTACAAGGTTCTCTTTGACCGTCACGCAAGCAAAGTTCCATAGAGGTTATGCAGTAGCAAAAACACAAATTGAAAGAATAACGATAAAGTACATTAAATTATGTTCTACAATACATTCTCTGTATAGTTTTTGTACAGACGTCTGAATATCTATATTTGTGTAGAAAAAGTGAATAAAATTTGTAGGAAAACTGTCAACATGTCTTTCAACGTGCATTACTGTTTTCTAAATTAGTTCTTACGCAGTAAAAAAATAGCTGTGTTCAACACAATGCGGTGTTCCAGCGTGACTACAATACAATACACTGTGTTGATTTCGGTACTAGGGGGAAAAGTTACAACTTTAGCGAGATTTGAACATGAGTTGTTGAGTTAGAAGCATTTTACCGCCTGCGCTAAATCACCAGATAGAAAACAAACACAAGCGCAGCATATGGCATGTTATTACGATAAGAAAGGCGTAATGCTGGTCAAGTGTTTGGCTGTTGCCATCTTGCTTGCTTTCATAGAAAGGGAACATTCTCAATGAATGGGAATTCTGGTCGCCAATTGGCAAATATAAAGTGATTAAAGTTAGTTCGCGCAAGAGACTTAGTTTCTTTCGGGCGTTCAACAACATATTTTTTATCCTCTACACTGTCTGAATCTAGTGTAGTTATTTAATTCAAATGCTGTTCAATAAATATCGCTTACATCTAGTGCTTCTTTTCTATCTGACAATTTAACAAAGTTGGTAAAATGCTCGATTTCTAACTAAGCAACTCATATTCAAGTCTCGCTGCAGCCGTAACTATTTTCTCCCAGTACAGAAATCAACACCGTATTGTGTTGATTTAACACACAAAAAGTGGTAGGCACGCTAGAACACCGCATTGAGATCAATTAACACAGATATGTTTTTTTACTGTTCTTTTTTTTCCTTTTTAAAGTTCTGCTGTACATGCTGTTCAATGCGTATTTTAAAATATCACGTTTACTATCTATTTCATTGAAAAAAAAACTTGGCAAACTTTGTTTTTATATGGGCTAGTCTAGTAGTTTTGGAATCGGCCCGTCACGATTCACCTTTAGCTATTAAAATCCTCGCCCATGCCCCTGCCGGGACTCGAAGCCGGTACCTTTGAGCCGATGGCCTATCACCGCAGACCGCTCGGTCACCCGGCCGGTATCTATTCCATTGAACTTTTTCAGTATGGCGAGAAAAGGTGACGATTGTATTTTGCCTTCAAAGCTCAAATGTGAGTTGATTAAGATAAAAATTACACTGAGGTATCCTGTATCCCTGATTTAGTCATGATGATTTTATGAATTGTGAAAACCTTTTTTTTTCTTACACATTAAAAAAAATATCAAATGTACTAAAAGGTTAACTCATTACGTAATGAATAAGTACAAATGTTACAGTTCTTTTGTTGTGTAGCTTTTATTAATATATTCATATCTTCTTTTTTCCTGTTTTAATGAATGTACGAGTAATAAGTAATAAAGTGTGTTCATGTAAAGGCTATAAATTTATATAATGTGAACAGACAAGTATGACTTAAGTCCTTCAGATGTTGTATGGCTGACGTTTCTCGGAAAGTGATGAAAATAATAAAAGCCTGAGCCACGATAGCCTTGCGTAGGACTCAAATCTTCCCACATGCTCAGTGTTATTCCAGAAACCTCAACCGTAACAGCTGGATAACGGAGATTATACGCGTATTGGAGGCGGTCACATTTTATATTTTCCATTCATTATGTTTGAGTACGGACTGGCAATGTAAGCTCAATCCACTTCAAACTGAATGAATACTTTTAGTCATAAACGAACTTTAGTCATAAATAGCTGTTCCTGTTAAATTGAATCCTGGTTAACTAAAAATATATAAATTTCAACTAACGTAAGTTTAGAAGTTAAAACAACACAAAAACATTGAAGAGAATTCGTGTTCAACTGCTGTGACCCAAAAGCTTGAAATGTTTGAATCCTCTTGATTTGGTGATGGATCGAAACGCTTGCCTGAGGTGAGCTCAAGTTCATGTCTCTTTCCTGTCTGGCTATGTGAAACTAAACTTTCAGTGAGTCCCCCGGTAGTCGTTAATGTGCGAAGCAGACGGGAGGGCTGTGCTATTCTTGTGTGTTGCAAAACCTGAAGCGGAGAGTTCACATTATGTAACAGTTCAGAGGTTTCAGAAATGCAGAAGCCACCGGGAAATGTTTTAAAGTAGATATCTTTTGTTTCAGTAACAGAGAGAGACACGAAAACAAACGCACAGAGATGGGCGAAACAGACAGACAGGCAGAGGGAGAGAGAGAGAGAGAATATTGGAAATTCCTCACTGTCATCAAACAAGTTGATTAAGCTGATTACGGTTTCAGCTACCATTATGAGATAAACTCTATTGGATATTGACGAGTAGAAAAATTCCTAAAAAAAATAATATAGTATGTTCACTATGATATAGTTAGATTTGTATGAAACCGTTGGACTGAAGGATTAATTTTATCCTACGATGCTTATATTACCATGTACCAGTGTATATTGCTTCAGAACATATATATTCCTAATTCCCCAATGCGAACAACAAAATGTAAGTTAATAAATCAATCTGTGAAATAGAGAGATTGAATCACGAGGTATGTCTTAGTTACAAACATGGTCTAATAAATCAATTAATACAAATGTTGAAAACGTTTATTTACATGAACATTGATGACATCTGCACCCCACCCCTTGTGTGAGTAAACATTACAAGTAAGTATTCATTTGCTTTATTAAGATCAAACTTGAAGCGTGGAAAATGCTGATTTTTCTACATTACCTGAAGCGGTCAGAGCGATACGGAAACGTAGGCAAAAACATCTTGATAAAAATAGACTTAAGTATTTTACAATGATATTAAATCAATAGTTCAAAATGTGACCCCAACAAATCAATTAACGTTCAACTAAAATTTCACTACAAAGGCAGTAAATCATGACAGGCAAGTGGATAGATATGTATTGCTCATTGATTTTACGACTCAATAAAGATTCTGTTAAACGGATGCATGTCATAATCAGTGCAATGTAAATAAATTGGTATTGAGACTCTTATTGGGAATATGAATTCAGAAGTTCTCTATCAGGCTTCATCGTTTGTAACAGATATACTCCATAATAGGGAATTCATATCAACCTCAATATTGCATCTTATTGCTCCATACAGATTTGAAAATAAAATGTTGTATTGATAATCCTTGTGGGGTCAACTGAATTGATATGGAAAATAAAATGAAACAATGTGTTCCTAAGTTTCATACTGGTATAAGTATAATATCGAGGCACCATTGCATCAAGAATTTGCCAAAGTGAGACTGAGATTTACCTCTTTAAAACTTCGTCTTGAGAGACACTATCGTCCATATTTTGAATGAAAATATCAAAATTACTCTTACTCGATATACACGGTGCCCATGGGGTAATGTTGCAGACTTCGAGGGAGATTACTTACATCAAAATAAGAAGAAAGCTGTTTTCCAGAAATGCCAAATCTGATTAGTTTCGGAGCTATACAAGCGTTTAAAGACACGGTACCATCATCACAAATGATGTCATATTTCGACAAGTAATGGCGTAAGTGGAGTTGGCCTAGCAAATCACACTCGAAGTAATATCCCAAACATGTACTTAGGTTATGTTTATTATTGGCGGATGCAACTTAGAGGAGGCCTGTATGCTTATCGTATTAAACCATTGGCAAGGTTGCGCTCGGGACGGGCGTAAGCCATAGTGCTGTTACCGCCCCATAAAATTCATTTCATTACATTAGGTTGAGCAACCTGTCTATGTGACACTCCGTCAATCAAAAACATTGCTTAAATAGATGTATCGGGTACGGTGTACTCCTATTTCGCCTAATCCCATCTCGCCTAACGGTTTATCAGCCACTGATGTCTCGAAGATGAGAATGTCCGCCATTTTAGGCGAGATGGGAATTCCCATTTCGCCTAAAATGGCGGTAAGATGCAAGGAGGGAATTTCTACACTGAAGAGGGGATTTATGTATTAAATTATTAACCACAGCACTACAAACCTGTGACACAGAAATTTTAATCAATCATTGTACATTCGTTACCAGTGTTGAAATAATTCCACAACTTGCTGGGATGTGGTACTTGTAATTGTCCTTGTAACAATATTCTAATCTGACACACTGTGCTAATGTGCTATGAACAGTACATCTATCGTATTAATAGAGTTTGTGGTAGTAAAACCTATTGGAAGTGCATTGATAAGATAAGATAAAATTAATTGTATGGGCGGTAACAGCACTATGGCTTACGCCCGTCCCGCGGAAGTGCATTGATGATTGCAATGCTACTATTGTTCTAGTGGAAGATACTGTTGTGGGTTTCTCGGGTCTGCATGCTGCATGCACATGAACCAAATACTGCAAGGGAACGAGGCAAGATATTGGTGAACAAAATGAAAGAAGAAATCCTACCTGTTCTGTACCAGCAATATATATAGGTATGTTAAGTCTAAAGTAGGGTGTGTAGTTATTTGGATGGAGCTTGTATATAGGCCTACAAGTTTATATTAAGTCAACCACAAATGTAACAACTTTTGTTAATGGTGGGAATCAGTGTAGTAATATTGACATAGTATTTGACAGAAGCAGTAGCATACTCTTTGCCATGAAAAGTCAGCAATTCTATATTTAATTTAATGGCAACTATGACCTGAAACGGTTCAGTGTCAATTTCGGCCACAGAGAAAATTCCTGCGTGGAAGATGGAATTTAGGAATTTTCTGCGTGGCTATATCTATCTGACATTTAGGGATTTTTTGTCAGCTACATCAGAACCACCTAAACCTGCAATCTAAATATTGGCGAACAGAAACCTTGTAGCCCAGAAACGACTAGAGGAAATAGTTCTGAAAAAGTATTGGCAGAAATTTCTACCTATTCTGGTGTTAAAAGTGCTCTATACAGCACTCGAGACAAATCTTTACCCGCGCTATCCAAGACAATAGAGAAGTTGAGCATAGAAGGAAGATGGCGACAGGCAAGTGATGGGAGAGATTTTCTGTTGATTGACGACCAGCAGGACTCTAGCCGTATTCTTGTGAGTTTTGTCGTTTTCATTTTTTGCTTAGCTGCTGCATCCACGTTAATTCCGGTTTTAATTTGTCCTACAATTAATTCAGTTTTGAATATCTATTCTTTTCTGTGTTTGGCTAAATCTGAGTAACAAATCGTTTTAGGCATAATCAGATACAGTCTGTGGTGTATTAAATGTTAGTGTGCAGGGGCGACTTTTTGAAAATGTAAAGTTACCTTTTTAACACGTTTTTCGTTTTCTTTTCAGGTTTTTGGTACAGTTGAATATTTGCGGATATTATGTAACAGTGGGAACGTGCTGATGGATGGCATTTTTAAGTCTGCACCGCGTCTTTTCGTCCAGTTATACACTTTCCACGGTAAACACTTAGGGCAGGTGTCTCCACTCTTATTTTGTCTTCTGCAAAATAAAGAACAGAAAACATACCTACGTTTGCTAAATTTGATAAAAGCAAAGGCATCAGAAAGTGGTATGGACTTTAAACTGAAATGTGTCACGATATACTTTGAAACGGCTGCAATAAATGAACTTACGTTGTCCTTTCCCAACATAAGCGTGAGGGGCTGTTTCTTTCATTACACTCAGTGTATATGGAGGAAAGTGCAAGATCTGGGACTAGTTTGTGAGTACAAAGAAAATGAAGAGGTTAGAAAATGGGTTCGGCGTGCAGCAGCGCTTCCTCTCATCCCATTAGATAGGGATTCAGGAAACGTACCCGATGTTCTTAACAAAGAGTCCTTCCACGACTATCTGATGGACACTTGGTTGAACGAATGTGGAGCATTATTTCCACCGTAAGTATTTGTGGCTTGTTTTTCATTTGATGTAATTATATAATTATGAACTGGTTCGTTAGGGCAGGTTTATTTCGATTCAACCTGTTCACAAAAAGTTACAATAAAGAACTACTTAAATTATAAGCATATTCTTGATAGCTCCATATTTTAATATTCATAGTTCGTGTATAACAAGAAAAATCATGACAGTCGTGAGAAAGCAGGCAGAGCATCTAATAGTGTAAGCTAGTATTGTTCAGCTAAAATCCTTTACTAATATGGAACTGTAATTAATTTTATACTGTGATTTGAATTAGGTTTGTTCTGGCTATATCAATTGTGGCTAGTATAATATATTTACTTATTTTGGGTATTTACTTATGGTCTGTATTCGAGATTATATCATCATCTGTTTTATTCATTCCAGCAACATGTGGAATCATTTCAACAATGATAACGGAAGGACAAACAATCCGGTGGAAAGCTGCCATGCTAAATTGAACAGGAAATTTCCAGGACACCATCCAAATACATTTTCATTTATCCAAACCTTACGAGAAGAGCAAGCTTCGAATTAACTTACAATACGAATGTTGAAGCTGTTGAATGCTCCTGTAAAGCAAAAGAAGAAGCGGAGAATAGAAACTTAAAACAAAGACTACTGAGCGGAAACATCGAATTATTCTGTATGTTAACGCGGTACCGCATAACGTTCATATAGGATAGGTGTGTGTTTGCGTGTACCTGTTTCATATAGGACAAATAATTCTGACATGAACGTTAATGTGCTTTGTTTGTGTAGTGCTTATTATATATTTGTATTGTATTTGACAAAGATTGCCAATATCGATTGAAACATAATTTTATTGATTTTCCTATCTACGATAGAGATTAATACATAGTATATTTTTTTTCTGAAATGTGCTTATGATTTCACAATTTCATACTGTTGGTGGTTGATAATCGAGTACAAGAATTCCCTCTTTAGAGAAGAAATTCCCTCCTTGAATCTTACTGCCATTTTAGGCGAGATGGGAATTCCCATCTCGCCTAAAATGGCGGGCTTTCTTATCTTCGAGACATCAGTGGCTGATAAACCGTTAGGCGAGATGGGATGGAATCATCGGGTACTACTTCGAGCGTGATTTGCTAAGCCGACACCGTTTACCCCATCATCTTGAGCTAGAGCTATGACGTTATTTGTGACAATACCGCCGCGAGTTTTCGCGCTTGTACCTCCGAAACTAATCAAATTTCTGAATTTCTTGAAATAAATTTTCTTCCTGTTTGATGTAAATAATCACCTGCTGGAATATGCTCCATTATTTCAGGGACCTATATTTCGTTGATAGGTTACGTGTGAGGTAAAGTTTATTTCTCTCTTATTTTCTAAATATTTATATAATTACATTCTTCTCTTTAGTTCACAATGGTTCGCGATGTTCTCAACTCTTGTAACTTTAAGGTAACTCATTTCCCGATGCCATATAATTATAACATTTTCACAGCGACGTACATCGGGTGACATTAAAATATTCCATTATTACTTTCATGTATTTATGTTAAATATTTTTTCAGGAGCTACATGGATGAGGATAGCAGTATATGTGGAAAGGAAAGGGGGAGATCTCCATCCAGCAGTTAATGGAAAACGTCTGAATATGATGATGATGATATATTTTAAAAGCATATTTTAATATGGACTTCTTCGTCCTAAAATAAATACTAGCCTGCAACGATGTTGGGTTTGGCTGGTTGCAGAACACTGTATGATTTGGGTCACAAAACATTAGCTTGAGAACAGTATCCGAACACCGAAATAACTAAAAAAAATGCAAAAAAAAAAAAAAATCTTTTAAAGATATACTTTCCTTAAATAATTCGTACTAAAAATAAAAAGTAATGTTGTTCATGCATGGGTAAAAAGAAAAGCTTGATGCGCGCTAATTCAAGAATTTATAAAGTTACTGTATATGAATGCACGCCCCATGATTTTCTCTTTAGTCATGCATAAACAACATTATTTTTGCTTTTTTAGCACGAACTGTTTAAGAAAAGTATGTCATTTGAAAAGTTTTTATCGTAATTTTTTTTAAAACCTATTCGCTAATTGCTCTCAAAAATTATTAATATAATACTGTTCGATTACTAAATACAATTAAATAATGAAAATAACGAAAGTTATCGTCTACTTAAGCTTTAGAATACTGTAAACGATAGGTATATTACCTCGGTCGAACGTAGAAAATAGGGGTGGGGGAAGCAATAAATTTGAAGTGCAAAAAGGTGGCTATATATTTCCTGAGTTTGGAATTTCGGATTGTTACTTACGTGATGTCCAAACTTTGTTCAATGGTAAATACCATTTTCTATTTTTTCGTTTTTTTTAGTGAAGAAAGGTAATAGAGCAATAACTACACCAACCCATAGGTTTTGTTTATTTTATTTTTCGATAAAATTATAAATTAATTCTGAGTAACGGCTGGCAGGCACAATTTTAATAGTACTTTCAATGTTATGAGAGTCACAGTGCTGAAAGCTCATGGAAATAATTTTATGTAAATGGTAAAACAAACAATTCAGTTCAATTCCGTTTATAGGGCTTGTGTATTTTTAACCAAGACTAGCGCAAGCACATCCATACACAGTAAAAAATAGTTGTGTTAATTCAACACAATGCGGTGTCCCATCGTGACTACCACTTTTTTGTGTTAAATCAACACAACATACGGTGTTGATTTCGGTACTGGGAGAAAAAAAAAATACGGCTGCAGGTAGAATTGAACACAGATTGCTCAGTTAGAAGTCGAGCGTCTTACCGACTTTGCTAAATCGTCAGACGAAAAGAGCACCTGATTGAAACAATATAAATTATAAAAAACTGTTGCTGAACTCCAAACAGAAAGAAAGTTATTCTCACGACTTATGCCATGATTTAATCTCTTTTTCGTTGGTAAATTAGGGATCACAATCCCCATTTATTGAAAATATGTTCCATTTCTATGAAAGCAAGCACATCATTTCACATGTTGTTAAGCTAAGAAAGCAGTAATGCTGCTGAAGTGTTTTGCTGTCGCCATCTTGCTTGCTTTCATAGAAATAGAATATCCTCAATGAATGGGAATTCTGGTTCTCAGTTGACAAATATTAAGTGATTAAACCATGCGTGCAAGTAACTTAGTTTGTTTTGGGGGTTCAGCAACATATGTTTGATCCCATACACTGTTTAAATCTATAGTGTAGTCGTTTAATTCAAATGTTGTTCAGTAAATATCGTTTGCATCTAGTGCTTTTTCTGTTTGGCGATTTAGCCAAGTCGGTAAGAGGCTCGACTTCTAACTGAGAAACCCATGTTCAAATCTCACTGCAGCCGAAACTTTTTTTCACAGTACCGAAATCAACACCGTGTTTTGTGTTGATTTAACACACAAAAGTGGTAGTCACGATGGGACACCGCATTGTGTTGAATTAACACAGCTATTTTTTGCAATGTAGACCAATTAGGAGCGTAGCAGATGTATTTTTTTAATCGTGCTTTTGTGCATGCCAAACCCATATATTTCTACGTGCTTCATTTGCTTCACTGTGGCTAGTGGTTATGCGCGCCACCATTTACACATAGGCCATTGAAGATCGTGTTGACAAGCGTTTTAACAGTCCATGGCATGTTATTTATATCTATGTCAGAAATATGCAACATTGATATCTTTACTATTGCTGTTGGTTCACTATTGCTATAAAGGAACAAAATGATTCTCGGTATATAAAGGCGTTCTACTAAGTGAATAGTGTTTTCAAAATGGACGAACTGAAGTCAGTATGATTTAAAGTAACTTCAAAACATGTGTACATGTAATGTTTCCCCATTGAATTCTATCCTGGTGATCCTTCACTAGAAGTCTACGAACGAAACCACTTATCCATAAGCTATATCCGTTATTATTTATGAATGGAAGAGGCCTACTTTTCTTCATAATCGGTGTAATTCTCCAACTTATGATTTACTAACACGTAATGACATTTAATAATGTTTCTGTATGTTCAATGTTGTAAAATGTATTCCTTATGATAATTCTTTATATTAGCTAATAATGCCATAGAGCACTGCAAATGTCTCAAAATGCTACGTTTTCCTTCCTATAGCTATAAGAAGTACTACAATACGTGCAAAATACAGAAGAAAAAAAAATAGACGCAATGTGGAACTTTGCATATCATCCGTAGTCGCACGTGACCCTGGTCTAAGTCTGGATAATAGCTTATCCCTCTCGTATACAGGGTGTCCTTGAAAAAAAAAGTGCAAATTTCGGGAGGTGATCATTTATTTCAAAACAGGAGAATGGTTCTTTCCATAAATTCTTAAATCTAATTACTTTTGGAGCAAAAAAAGTGACTGCGACATCGTCACAAACAGCGTCATAGCTTCTCACACATAATGACGTAAGTGGTGTCACTTTGCGAAATCACACCCCAAGTGGTACAAGATACATTCATTTTAGC
This sequence comes from Lepisma saccharinum, assembly GCA_022664845.1. Taxonomy (NCBI): domain Eukaryota; kingdom Metazoa; phylum Arthropoda; class Insecta; order Zygentoma; family Lepismatidae; genus Lepisma; species Lepisma saccharinum. The sequence continues at coordinate 57,763 of JAGDQP010002666.1, read as the reverse complement.
AATGTTTTTGATTAAGGGAGTGCCGCATACACAGGTTTCGCAACCTAAGAATTTCATTGTCAAGGAATTAAATGGTTTCATAGGGTAAGTATAGACATCCCCTCTAAATTGTATTCGCCAATCATAAACATAACTTAACACCAGTATTACCAGGGGGACTCAGAGGACCACATATATATATATATTAACATGTCCAATTCGACAAAAATCTGAAAACAAATGATATTGCCAGGTTTCAACCCATAGGTGATGCAACGTACTTGCTTTATTTTTAATGTTTGTTTTGTCCCATTTATAATGTAAATTATGCGTTATAGGTCTCGGAGGTCCCACCACCACCAAGTAGTAGTAAGGGACTATTCACAGAATACTGTAAATGATATGTTGTATGGAATGAAATATGGTGTGAAGGTGCATTCGTGCATATACTATATTGTATTAAGGTTTATAAAAACTAGTAAAAGAAATATGTCACAGTTACTGACATAGATAAAAAAATGTCACGTACACAACTATATACGAGTAGATATAGTTGGCAATACTGTACTTAGAAACAACATAATAAAATAAAAGAAAACTATGTGATATCTAAGACCAGGCAGACATAGAGACAGACTAAAAGTTCATACCAGACAGTATAAAATAGTGAAAAATAATGACATTTTCCTTATAGATCTCAGAGTCACCCTATTGGTAATTGATGCAACCCAAAAATACTTTGGTAATGCTAGGGTTAAATAAACGTATTGATTACTACATCGAGTGTGATTCGCTTACAACTTTACTTGTAGCGATATTCACTCATAGCTTTGAGCACCTGAAGCTCCGAAACTAAGTGAATCTCTTCAAAGGAACATTTTTCTTGGTTTGATGTAAATAATTGCACCATTACTTCAGGAACACCCTGTACAGAAATGCGACTAACGTGATTTTCATTGTTTTTCTAGCATGTACAATGCCGAATCTAATGCAAAAACAGAGGGTTAAGTGAGTCTCAGTACAAAATCAATCTGTACTTGCACTCAAATCAGCCCTTGATATCGCATTAAGTTTTACATTGCATGCATCCAGAATAATAAAATCTAGAACATTAATAATAGAATAAACGCTGATATGAATAACGAAATAATTAATATCACCATTATTTAACGAAAAGCTGGAGACAAGAACAAACTTACAATTAACTATACTTACGCTCTCTGTAGGGTGAATACGCTTCTTTCTCAAAGATAATCCGAACACTTACCTGAAACAAAAAGTAAATTGCATAATTTATTATGTAAAATAAATAGATATACAAGAATAATGGTTCAAATAAAATTTATCATTCTTTATTCTAGTATTCTATAACTGCAAACTAATGTCAAAATATTATTCTTATACTATTACCATAAGATATGATTCCAGAACTTTACTGAATATTGTTTGTTGCTAAAATAATACATATTACGAAATACTATATTCCTTATATTCTTTCAAAGATTGTCTCAGTTGCACAAATAATTATATCAAAATGATTTCTTGGATAAAACGACAAGCACAGTCACAGTGCACGTTTAGAGGAAGTTTTATCAATTTTTGCTTCTCACTTACATAATTATGTTTACAAGAGGCACACACTTATTTCGTAACTATTGTTCAACGTTATCCGAGTTTAGTGTCCAAAACAATATGTGATATGTACTGTACAATATTGTAGGATTGTGTCATATCGCTCCGAAGCTGTGGTTTTGGCCCCTTTTGACCACTTACATACTTAAAATTACCTCTTAAAAACTTCCTGCCAATATGTTGTTCAAAATATGTTGTCAAACGCTCTAACATAGCTGAATCCAGGCCAATTTTCGTGACCTTGTGACCAACCCTGACCCACGCATAGGTGTCCTGGTACGAAACTTGAGCCGGTTCTGGTCCTAATGACTCGAAGAGACTCGGTCGTGATCGAAATGACCAGACAGATAATGACTCAGCGACTCGATGATTAAGATAGGTAGCCCAATCTTGACCTCTTATTCCTGGAGTAATAAAGTAAGCTGTGAGATTCATTGTGAATATACGTATGTATGGGGACTTTATTTATAAGAGATTTATAGATTTTAGTGCTTTTATCCTAAATTAGTACTTGAAATACAAAATCCTCTCAGAATAACCTTTCTGAGCATGCATCTGGCGGTATTTTTGTTCTTCCCGAAAATATGGGTCTATTTGCATGTTATTACTATTGTTAGGAACTTTTCGGCATCGTATTTGTTTGTGCTCTGGAGGATTAAACCCCGAGTTGCGGTCCTCCCTAAAGAAACAGTGTTCAAAAGTAGTTGTAGAATAAATGAAGAATTAAATTTATGTTTTGCCTTCCAGGTCACTGGGTGTAAGATGGGTCAGGGGGAAGAATGGGTCATAAGCATAAGTACGGTGTGTACTGTTTAGAGCTAATATTAACTCATTTCTCATTTATTTCTTAAATTATGTTTCTGATCTATAATGGAAAGTCTCCAAAACTGCTTGTGTTATGTGGATGGGAGGTAGCCTTTGGTCGGTTGTGAGACGTAATGACGTTGTTCCTGAGTTGGCTTCGCTTGCCACGAATTTAAAAACTGTTGATTTCGGAATATAATAGAGGCCTACATCTTAGAAGCGTTACTACTGGCTTATTACTTAACACGTAAATACAATGGCCAAACCACCGTTTGCAAGATCGTATCGTAGTTCAGTGACAGACGCAGCTTAGCTGCGTTAGCGAGTGGACGTGTGTTCACAGTGCTCTCCTCCTGGATACCGTGTGCTGTATAGGCAGTGAAATTGGAAGTGGGAAAGGAAGTGAGACGTGTTAACACGTTACATTTGGACTTTTCAACAACTGTGCAACGTCCAGATACGTATAAAGTGCACGACTTTCTTTATGAAGTGTTTAAATTTGAAGATGAAAAAATTTTAGCAATTCAACTAGACGGTTACCGAAAATGTGTTTATGTGAAGTTTATTTCTGCTTTATTATGTGAACAAATATTACGTGAATATCCGAATGAAATTGAATTTAAATACAAATATCAAAGTTTTCAAGTAAAAATAGAATTAGCTGATAAGCCGATTAGGATTGGAAAATTATCGGTAGATCCGACTGAAATGTCTCATATGGACATTGAAGATGTAATGGCTAAGTATGACATAGTGAAATCAATCAAGGACGAATAGTATAGTTCAGAACATCGTTACAGAGTACTAACAGGACGGAAATTAATATATATTGAAATTAGTAGTGAAATTCCCACGTTTCTAGTGATCGGGAACCAACGTTACTTAGCCCAATATAACAATCAGGTAAAAAGCTGCTATAAATGTAATAGTGTTTTACACACGTATCAAGAATGTGGCCAACGTGTTGTGAGTGGTGAACAGCTGGTGAAACAAGTGACAGGGCCTTCGGTAGCCAGTCTTCCTAGATTCCGAGACGAAGAATTCCCACCAGTTGGAGAAGTTAATGGGAAAGGTGGGGACTTTAAAACTAAAGATTCATCCTTGAAATGTGAAACCATAACTAAACAAGTAGTAAACAACATCGGTTTCTCCGACGGTGACCAGCTAGAACCAGCAGTAACTGAATAACAAGAGTTCCAACATTTATCACAAACTACAGTAATCTCGGCTCCAGGGAATCAACTAGAACTTCAATTAACGTCAACGCGCCCCTCCTCCCCAACACATTAATACTGGGAGTGCAGTGTGTTGGATCTGGCGTGAGTGAGGAAAGTGTGAGCGCTCATCCTGCGGAGTTACAGACAAGACCAAGTGAAATGGTCACCCTACCCCTCCTGACTCATCTGCCATTCTATCAACAACGGATGTAGGTAAGGTAGATAGCAGATACAGGTAAGGTAGATAGCTCAAATACAAGCGAATCTGAAGATAATACCTACAAGGGAAAATAGCGGAAATGATCACGCAAGAAACCGAATTTGGCTATTGGAAAATCGAATACCAAAGGGAATGGTTTGAGTGTGCGAACTACAAGATCAGGGACGTCCCGAGGGAGTGATGAATTAATTTTGGGGGGAAGTTGTGAATTGTGGTGTCGTGACTAAACGGTGTGCCTTCAGACAGTATGGCTAACTTAACCTTAATTACTGCGAGCATGGCACAGATACTCACCATTGCGAATATTAATCTTGTGGGGGCATTAAGTATCACTCGTAGGCGCGCCCTTCAAGACTTTATTATCAAATCAGATATTCAGATAATATTTTTACAGGAAGTGGGGTGTGAAGTTACACAATTACCAGCAGAATACAATGTGTATGCTAACTATACATATAATAATTTGGGTACAGCGATTGTGACCCGCAATGGTATTACTCTGACGCATTTACAGTACCACGCTTCCGGGCGGATTATTACTGACATTATTAACAAATCACATTAATTAATATTTACGGGTCGTCAGGCACGCAAAATAGAAATACCCGGAACTCATTCTATGCTGATGACGTACCAATATATTTACGAATGCACACACCATTCGTAATTATGGGTGGCGATTTAAAATGCACCACAAAAAAAAGTCAGATTCAGAATCAGGACAAAATTATTACCTGGCACTTAGAGACCTTGAAAATGAATTTCCCTTAGTCGACACATGACATATATTACATTCACAAGACTATGCTCCAACCTATATTCGAGCAAATGCAAGTTCCAGTATAGACAGATTTTATATAAAACCATTGATGGTACACCAAGTGAAAGAAAATTTTCGATACCCAGTATGTGTTTCCGATCATCTGTGCATAATGTTTAAGTTACGAGTTCAGACACCTATATTACAGACGGGTACTGGTTATTTTAAAATGAATAATAATATATTGGAAGACCCCATGTTCAATGAACATTTGCAACAAAAGTGGAATTATTGGCTTACACAACAAAGTAAATATAGGAATATTGTTGACTGGTGGTATCTGTGTAGTAAACCTAAAATGCAATCATTTATTCGATGGTATACCCATTCACAAAATCGAGATAAACGAAGTCAATATAACTTTTACTATCGGTATCTCGTAGAGGCACAAAAAGACGCAATCTCAAAGTCGCGCCTTAATCAAATTAGTGAAAAAATATAGATAGCTGCTTTTAAGATATCACCGCAAGAAACATTATGAGTATATACAGAGTAGTAAAGTTCAATTTTTTGACCCGAGTGAATATTATTCAGTGGCCCATTTATTACATGAGGTAAAACGTAATAAAAGAACTTAATAACACGTATTCATAACATGAATAATATACTTCACGAAGGTTATGATGGCATCTGCAATGCATTTGTGGAAAACTATACGGTAGCCTTCCAACCTTATGATGCCCCTGCCAGTGTTTTTGAAACTGGTCAATATGTTCCTCATTGTATAACCCCAGACATAAATAAAGCTCTGTTAGCGCCATACACGGCTGATCAAGTCAAAGAAGCGGTAAATAAATATAATAACAAAGCCAGTTCCGGAATTGATTGTATTTCGCCGGGACTATATCAGAAATTTTGGCCTCTGATGGGACCTACTCTTACCCAGTTTGTGAGCCAATGGATGAACGAGCCGGCACCTATTAAATGACCATCAACTGCAGTGATGGTCTTTATACCAAAAGTTCCACAACCGATCGAAATCGCCCACTATCGACCCATATTTTTAATGACGACAAATGTGAAGATAATTAGTCTTTGTCTTATAAACCGTCTTAGTAAATATGCATTGGAGTTAATTAGCCCCCATCAATATGGTGGTGACCCTGGTAAAAATATTTTCGAAATGCTATTAACGCTTAGAGATTACATCGCAGTAGCACAAAATTATAAAATTACTTCTCACCTGCTCCAGCTTGACTTTGACTCTGCCTTCGATATAAAATTTCCCATACGTATTTGTGGCATATTTTTCAACGGTACGGTTTGGCGAAGGAATTCATACAACCTCTACAATATTTGTATAAAGACGCTACCACCGAAATAATGTTAAATAACCATTTGTTGCCTGGGCTGAAGATGCAAAGAGGGATCCGCCAAGGTTGTCCCAGTAGTATATTTTTATATGCGGTGGCCTTATCCCCACTTTTGTATAAATTATAAAGTGAGTTACACAAAGCTATGGGTCCTCCAATACACCAAAAAGTGTTTGCATATGCTGACGACTTGTGCTTAATAGTGAATCGTGTAAAAGAATATCATGTTATCCAGGAGTATTTTGATATCTATGAACAGGCTTCAGGGTCGGTGCTTAGGAAACGGAAAACGAAAGACTTGGTAATACATGATAACGAAGGACAAATTGAAAGGGAATTTGTGCAAGTTACTAAACTTAAAGTGTTAGGTATTTGGTTCGAAACAAAATATGAAGAAATGATTGTATTTAATTATAAACTATTAAAGACGAAACTCCAAAAATTAAGTCAATTATATAAATAGCATGCATTGACCGTGCTTTCACGAGTGAAATATATACATATTTATTGTCAAAGATATGGCATGTAGCTAATGTGTTACCAATGCTGAAAGTTCAAGGTAAACAATTACAATCCCAATGTGGCTGGTTTCTTTGTTTTCAACATGTCTATACAGTTCGATACAATAACCTGTGTTACGGATATGGCCTTGGGGGACTTAATCTGCTGAATGTGTATGATAAGGCACAGAGTCTGTTGATACGAAGAACTATACAAGTTGTGGAGTTACAACTCCCCCACTCCTTCCAGCACACTTACTTTTGACCCTGACAGAACACTACTCATCGAAATTCCCCTTAGCGTTGCATGACCTACCTCAAGGTTTGAGTCATTACAGTGTAATTCTCAGTTTCGTGTTGTATGAAAAAATAAACATGGTCATGAACCAACCAACTAGTAAACAAATTTATCAAATCAGCAATGCTCCTACTTATAGATTATATAGTCAAGAGCCTAACGAGAGTTGGCACATAATTTGAAAAAATATACATACCCCCTTCTTGACTGCAGAACAACGAACGCTATGGTATTTTGTGATACATGATGCTATTGACACTAAAGATAAGCGATACAAACATGGTTTTGGTGAAGATAATAAATGTACCAAATGTGCAAATATGACACCCTAGAACATCGACTTACGTCTTGCAAATTACCTAAACAAACTTGGGATCAGTGCAGAAGACTGTTAAGTTTAATAACACGAACTTCTTCAAATAATATATATTACCAACTTATTAGGAGGCCTAAGTTTAATTATTATCCAAGAGTTAAAAATGATGCTGTAATTTGGTATATAGCGCAGTTTCTAAGTTATATTTTGAGTAATTATGACGTGTTAGAATTTCAAGATTATTTAATGATGCAATATAGTACGATACAAACACCAACTAAACATAAATATTTTTGCTAGCTTTATAACAAATACCTTATACAGGCAATGTTTGGCATAATGATGGTGTTGGTGTTAGTTGTGGTATTGTGGGATTAAATACAATAGTTAAATATATACCACATAAAACTGTCATTTATATATATATTTGTTTTATAATATTTCTGTTTCTGGTTAAAATTAATGATAATAGTATTTTTTCTTATTTTTTGAACATGTCGTTGTAGGAACTCAAAATGTATTCAGAAGTAATAAAAAGTGTTAAAAAAGTGGTAAGGCGTTGGTTTACTGAATAAAAAACCCGGGGTCGAATCACAAAGGGAGCAGGATTTTTCTTCCTTTTCTTTGAAAATATATATTTATATGTTCATATTTATTATTAAGAATTCATTTTTTTTGTATTTCTCGTAGATTATCTTAAATCAGTAACCATAGATTCGTGGAGGTTAGGTGCGCTCATGTATCTTTAAATTTCCCGTTCTGACATTCCGAACTCGACGCGCTCGTGTCCGAATGGACGAGGCATTATGCGAGACAGGTCAAACTGGGCAGGATTGGCCCTGGAAGTTTTTTTATATTTCCTTCGTTCTTTGAAACGAGGGATTTAAATAATAGTGTAAAATACTAGCCATTCACGACAATAGTCATCATTATTAAAGTGATTAATTACCGTATGTGGAAAAGTTGTAGGTAAGGTAGTCATTAAGTCTGAATTACGGTGACTTTTCTAGTCACATGTTTCGAGAGATTACATAATTCATTCGTGTGAGTGGCTATAAAAAATAAAGTTTCTTAAATAACTGAAAGTGAGATACAAAATACGCAGTTGAAGTTTGGTGTATATGTAAAGATTTTCATTTTTCCAAAACATGTAAATTTGGAATGTGACATTTTCCGGCATAAAACTGCGTAATTCTAACTCACTTGTTAATTAATACTAATGTTTAATTAGAAAGGTTTGAGTGAGTTGCATGATGAACTAATAGATTCTAAAATATTTTTTTAAAATGTATCCGGAGCGCATAACTTAACATGAAGTTATCCGAGTAAATCAGAAATTTATATTTGCATTCTAAATGCATGGGAAATTGTGTCTAAATCAAGAAAGAGAAGAAAAATAACAATTCATTAACTAAAATTTCATTAAATTGGAAATTTGAACTAGGGGAAAATAGTTTTTTTTTTTTTGGAGGGGAGCATATTAAAGTTTTCTATTGGTAACTAGCTGGAATTGTTTAATTTCATATTAGAAGCGTTTTCTAGTAGCTTTCAACTTAAGTCAAGTTAGTGTAAGTTTTGGGGCTACCTTATGTAACTTTGTAAATTGAGTCGGAAACCTGGACCGTTGCTTGGACGTAGTTAAAACTGCTGTTGTCACTAGGCTGTGTGTCTATTAATGATTGCGAACCTTTTTTTGGTTGGGCGCATCCTCGTGGAAGTTTGATTTTAGAAGATCAAGGGGGAAGGTTGAACTGAAACAGGCTCATAAAATTGAAACTAAAATTTTGATCTAAATCAAAAGGAATTTGATTGTAAGTTCGAAGTTTGGTGATAACGTGGTCATTAAATATTAAAGCTGTAGCTTTGCGATTAAACTTAACGGAATTAAAAGAGATTAAACCAAGGTAATCGGTGGATTAAGTTAAAACGTCCTTCTATACTATGGAATAGATTGGTAATTCCTGGTTTGAGGTTTGTTGTAGAAGGTGAGTCATTTTTTTTTTTTTTTTAGAACGAGTGGTTCTCTTAATTAATCAAACGATTTGGAATTTCGTGAATCTAGATACTGTGAAAACTTAGCAGTAGATTTGCTTTCCTTTAGGAAGTTAAGGTTCCGTATTTGATTGATGATATTCGACTTTTTGCATCCCATCCTCCCCTCCAAAGTCCTTGAATTTATAATCACTAATAGTTCAGAATACTGATCCCTGTTTCAGTTTGATTTTGATAGTAAATATTTTGATTTTATTTGTTGTGAACTTCCTTTCATAGAGATTGAATTAATTTACCCCTTAGTGTCCCGTTTCTCGCGCTTCATCGTTAAGCTGTCCGTTGGATTCGTTATATGAAAAGGGGAGAAAGGTTAGTCTGTGAGATGGCGATACTGTACGCACGGATTGATAGTGGATATATTGGCTCCTTTTGATTTAAGTTATATTTTATATTTCACTATCATTGCCATTCCAACCTTGTTGTGTTCCTTGCTGATTTTACTGTTTAGCATTTACTGTTTACCGCTTCATTTAATTAATGTATACTCTAATTACCTTATGAGAAAAACTACATTTTCCTCTGAAGCTATACTTAAAGAAAATTTGATTTCCTTAAGGAGTACAATACGACTTCCTTATTTTTTTCTGGTCTAGGATTTAAAACTAAATTTACAAATAATAATTGTAATCCTAAATAGCAAACATTTTATTTTGCATTCACAAAGATGGATTGAAAGAGGAGGGTATGTAGGGCCACAAATGGTTCATCAAAGTATAAGTTTTCATCTTAGTACAGCAGCGCATATTATTAGCTCGTACATAATTCAGATTTATTAAAGCCAGACCCATGTATCAGTAAAGGGATTATGTTCTTACATTCATAGAATTTTTCTTTTTTAAAAAATATGATTAATTTAAATTTAGCTTCTGGTTTAGAACAGCGATTGTATGATTCATTAAGACTCATACATAATTTACTATCTATCTCTATATATATATTTAAAAATTTACTGGTTTACAGAATGATTTATATGAAGTATAAAGAGAAATATGAATGCCTCGGTCACTCGCGCGTAATTACATTATTTCTGCGTAATAACATTATCTCTAAAGGGATAATGGTTTAAAGTAATTTAATTTTAAATGAACCGTCAGTGCATTTTCTAAAATGTTTGAATTATTTTAATACTTCTATTTGTGTTGTTCAGTGCAACAGAAGCGAGAATATAGTTTTATTATACAATTAATTTTTCATTTAGTGAATGACAATTTTTGCAATTAAAGATACTATTTTGAAAGCTTTTGTTTAATAATTTCAATCGTAAATTAAGTGAAAATCTCCTTAAATATGTTTAGTATTATGCAGTTTCTAAACTAAAGTATTATAGATTGTGTTTGAAAATCTTAGGAATGAAATGAAAGTAGAAATCTCCACATTGTAACGAGAGTAAATATTATTTGATGAAATAAAGAAGAAGACGTCGGCAGATTATAAACTAGGTTCAAGCAAAGATGACGAAGCATCGTGACAAATGACGTAATATCTCAAAACATACTGGCTAAACAATTATGATCGAAGCTGTATTGGTTCACTCCCTTAGTCATAAAATTTACTCAAATACTTTGGGATCGCCTTTCATTATGATTTGCTTAGTCAACGCATCTACCATTATTATTTGTCGAGATATTACCCATTTATGACGATGAATGGGTAAGTGCTTTAATATCTGAAACAATGCATGTTTCGCATGTCTTAAAATTATATATTTATTGTTTCTGTATGGGTAGTAACGCTTCAATTTATGACGATAGTATAAGATGTCTTGCGGTTTTGAAAATGCACACGAACCCCCATTTTCTAACTTTTTTGCCGACAAGCTATCTTAAAGAGGTCGGGTGAGTTGATAGTGTCTAAAGACTGATTATTTAGCACTGCCAACTAAACACTAAATTTTGAAAAGCGGAAAAGGTGACTACTATTCTAGAGCGGATTTTAATCGCAGAAAGTATTAGGAATTTCCTCTCGAAAAACGATCGCATGTACTGTAGCTCCTTTTGATGAGAATGGAATCCATTGTGAACGAACTTGAATCTATTAAGATGAAAGTTTTATTTAGCTGTTGGACGTAAAAAACACATAATAAAAATGATGAAAACAAAAAACAGAATCAAAAGTGAGTATTTATCCTTAAGCAGCAAGAAGAAGATTAATATTCTTATGAATAGAAAAGAAAAAAAAACGCCTTGAAAGGAATTGAACCTGTAACTGCCTTAACTCACACATTTGTGTATCGCATCTCTACAACATATGCAGCTATGAAATAACTGATTTTACTGCTGTTTCTCAACTCAGTAAGTTATGGCAATGGTCTCGATCCTATCCAATCAATAGTTTTACTTTTATTTCAAGGTTTCCAGGCTCTGAAATCCGCCCTTTGGTATTCTCTGCTTTGTATGTGGAAATTGCACGCCAAGTGTAAAGATCGTGATATCTCGTTTACGAATATGCTGTATTTTAAAATGTTGGCCCCAGCAAAATGAGGTATTAAGACAACAACTACATATTAATTAAAATTTGAATGTGAACAAGATAAGAAAGCAGGGCCCAGTAAACAATTAAAAGCAAACATCTTGAAGTGCAACTTTCTTATTTGAGACCCAAAAATCTAGAAAGAAGGGAGAAAGGAAATGGAAAAAGGCGCAAAACAGAAAATTAGAAACAAAAAAATGACGATTTTTAAAATAACTACCATGCTGACATATGAGACAAAATAATACTTCCCCTATTTAATATTTTTCGAAAACAATTTTTCCCAGACCATATTTTTGTACTCATCTTTCCTTAGCTGGGAAAACTCTTTCCATATAATACGCAAAAAATGTTTAGCTCATTGAAGATCTGAAATCTAAAATTAAGTCAAATTCCACGTTATAACCTACTAGTGAAGTTATAAAAAATTATTCGAATTATTACTGGCTTATTTAAACTTAGAAAGTGCTTCCATCGCCATGTGAAACTGTATTACTTTTAATAATCTCACCCAGACTTCGTAGTCCAGGTAGTTATGTCGCGGATTTGGGATCGGCAATTTGTAGACAAGTGGGTTCGAAACCTGTGGTCGACCATTCTGAGGGATTCTCCAGGGTTTCCCCTCAGTTTCACTAGGTAAATGCCGGGATGGTACCATAAGTAAAGTCTTAGCCTCTAACTTCTCCATCCTTTCTCCTATCCTATCCTATTCAGAAATGCCTAAAAGCAATAAATAAATTCAAGCTAAATTTTATTAGCCTGGCATTCTAATAAAATACTTTGTAAATTGCTCTTCATGCAGAAATTTAAAACATTTGATTTGTGGTTTATGGCGCGTCGTGTTGTTATTTCTTCAATCCACATCTTGAATTCAATTATAAACTTTAATGTAGAGTTTTCAGAAAAGAGAAAAAAAAGTTATACTATTTAGTATGCAAATGAGAATACGTAATTTTGTGGTTCTGCCGTATAAACGAATGAAATTATTCTAGACGGCTGAAATTATGAAAGCAGACACATACAGCGGACATTAAATGCAACTTTATGTGTTTTCTTGACATCCGGAAATAAGAGCATTAAATCATGTGAAAACATCATGGCAACGTTAGAGGATTTTACGCATTCTTTAACTTGTAATTATAAAGCACATTCTATGGTGGGATGATCATGTTCTTCACGTTTGATTACGAACGTTTGCCTTTCTCAGAATAAGACGTACCAAGATTCGTTCATACTTATTCTCACAGATATTAACATACATGTAAACAACAGCTACTCAAAATAGAAACATTCAAAGCGAAAGTAACTGGAAATACACATTAGTTTAAAAGTAAATTGGTTCTTATTTTCACACATTTTTAACAGGGTGGAATTTGTCCTTACTCTGTGATGCTTTTCGGGGAATTAGCTCCACTCTATCAACTAAAATTTATTCACGTGCATATGCTAAAAGCTACATGAATGAGTAGAATAGTTTTAGCCCCAGACTGTTATGAATGATATAAAGTCCAAATAGATTTTGAACTAGATTTTTACATCAATATAATAAAGACAACCAACGTTTGCATGAAAGGCATTTCTCCAGAACACAGAAAGAAGTAAAAGCAGAAACATGTAGAAGAAAAGTTCTATACTTGATGCACACAAATTATGAACAAAGTATCAAAAGGTCCATTTAAACGGGCAGGGAAATTTTGAATGAATATGATATGACATTTCTTAATGAGAAAATACATACTTCAAGTAGAAATGCTACGTTTGATATATAGAAAATATATTTAAGGAAAGAATGCTCTTTATGAACAATTAAGTATGCAAGTGTCATACATTTATCAGTAGGTGACTTAAATTTGTCACTAACATTCATGAAATTTAGTTTTTATAATATCTGGCTACTAGCTATTGCAGATGACTGTGTAATTCTAACGAACAATGGATTACATTGGCAAAACATTTATGTAGCTTGAACTGATTTTAGGTCAAAGTTGTAACTATCGTCTTACGATCAATATGCTGAAAACCATTTAGATTTGAGTAGAACATATTAAACAACATTTTTCAACTATGACCTGAAGTTTTGAAAATGACGTTTCCATGTGTGATTTTTCCGGAACGTCAAACATAATTGATAACACATTGAATTTGACTTTTATTTAAAATCTTTAGAGAGCCTTGGCTTAGGCTGAATGGATAATAGTGTCAAAATTAATGTAGTTAGTAGGAGAAAAGGCGAGAACCTTGAGAAAACCTATACCCCTTGAGTTTGCCCACAGCAAAGACTACATTGGACCAGCCGATATATAACCCTAGGATACCACCCACAAGAGGTGATCATTCTTTTCCTGAGCCACTGCGGTGCAACATAGTTAATGGTGGGTTGGTCTACACTGGACAAAATTTCTGTGGGTGCACAAGTTAGTGAGGCCTATCTCAAACAACGAAATCTTTCATTTCCTAATCCGAACTTTGAAAATAGAACACGAGATATATAGAATATATGAAAATGATGAATGCAAAACCTGGTGAATTATTGAAAAATAATTTGCAACATATTTTTGTTCGTATACTGGCAAGACTTTTAACAGAAGGAGATTATTTTCTAAATGTTTCAATCAATGTTATATTTTTAAATAAAATTTACTAAATATTTTCCAGTAATACCCCAGCCATTACTTCAGTGTGCTTAGAAATCAAACTAAATGCACATCTTTCATTAACATGTATCATGACTTTTTTCATAAATCCATGTCTAACAACATTTGTCCATTAGTACCCTGGTGGAATTCTGAAAAACTGGTTAAACTAATGAGGATGTGTTTCAGCAATCCCATAAGCAGAGAACGGATAGGTACTAAAGTCAGATAGTTTCGAGACTCGGAACGGATTGAAACGAGGTGATGTTTTATCACTAATATTATTTAGCTTTGCATTAGAATATGCGATTCTAAAAATTAAAGAGGAGAAAAAGGAACTAACATTGAACGGCTTGAATCAACGTTTTGTATACGAGAATGATGTAGATGGAAGAGGGGACGATATAGACGCACTACAAAGTAACACCAATGCCTTGCTTGCGACGAAATAGGTCTACAGGTAATCATAGAGAAAACAATACATGATAAATCGAAACACTGAGAATGAAGGTAATATATACATGAAAATTAAGAATGAGAACATAAGGAGAGTAAACAAATTTGAATAAGCAAAAACGAGCTTACGGAGAAATAAAAAGCCGCTTAGTATCTGACAATCTATGTTTCTACTCAGCACAGAAAGTACCAATCTCGCGATTAATATAAAGGAAGTTGAAACTAGAGAACGGTTATTTTACCAGTAATAATTTACGGTTGCGAAAAATAGATTACGAGCGTAGCTGATGAATATAAACCACAAGTTTTTGAAAATAAGGTCTTGAGAAAGATATACGGGCCGAAACAGGACGAGTTGACTTGGGAACGGAGGTGACTACATAATGAAGAACTCCACGGACTGTACAAGTCACTGGATGTTGTAAGAATAATGAAATCGCGACGAATAAGATCCATGTAGCTCGGGTGGAGGAAAATAAAGGTTAAATTGCATCTTGGTTGGAAAGCCGGAGGGAAAGACCATTGCGAAGATAGAGACGACGTTGGGAGGACAATAATAGAAGGGATCTTCGAGAATTATGTGTTCGCGATGAAAACTGGCTTGGTCTTACTCAGTATTGTCCTATGTCGAACGTTTGTTACTACGGCTATAAACCTACGAGTTTCATAAGCCAAGTAGTAAGTAGGTAAGAATTTCAAGGATTACCTCATAAAACTAATGGTATCTGGTAACTCTGTGAATGAAGATAACAGCAACTAGGAAACTCATTGAGATGAAATGCGGCAGTAAGTTATGTCTTTGCTTTTAGACATTTGTGGCATTTAAAGCTATTGTAGTGCATTACGCCAACCTATGTAGTAATTTTTGTATTTAACAATGATACGCATATAATCTCTTTGCTTTGTTTTCAGTCTTCAAACTTCTGAGTAGGAAGCAACGAACAACGGTTGTCGTGGGCTTGAGACAGGATTCGTCAACATGTGTATGCACAAAAAATTGGCCAGGTGTAGACTCACCGTTAGAGTTGGTAAATATAGTTTAATTAGTACAAAAATCAGCATTTACTTTCGATAATATTAATGTATAACATTATGATGTAAGGCATTTAACATATTGTAAAATAAAAGATTAGTCAAATGAGCATATTTCGATTATCCGACGTTAAAGTGAAAACTGCTTTTTATAAAGACCACAGCTCTTTCCAAACACATCTAAACGATACCTTTAGATCATTAAGTTGGACCAAACAATGAAACGTTTCGTTTAGCAAATCAGCACACTTTTCTTATGTATTCAGTTTTTTTTTAAATCTCAAGCTTCAGCATCTCTGTTCGGAAACATTTTTTATTATTTTAGTGCAGATATTAATGAACGTGAGAGAACCAATTACTTACTATATAAGAGGCTATATGTATCTATGTGTTGCCTTTGACATAACGTTTAATTAGTGTAAACTGAATATAAACTATTAAAACTTTAGATTTATGGTGGATGATTGCTACTCAACAGACCCTTAAAAGCAGAGATGAAAGCTAAGGCCGTCTAACGGAACGCTGAAGACAGTTACATGCAACAACACATGCTTTGGGATTTCAAGTCCAGGCAAAATCTCCTCAACCATGTCAAATCCACTTGCATAAACAATTTCGACGGACTTCAAAGCAGGATGACGATACTGCGCGAAACATGTAAGCTCAAATTAACAGGGAGCTTTCTGAAACATACGCTGAAATTTATTCCCCAAGGATAGAAATACATATTGATCTGGTAAATACGAATACTTCGTGAGAATAGTAATAGGTTTTTCCAGAATCATAGTTTCAAGATAATTATTCGAATTACGTCAATTTAGACGTTTTGCTTTATAAATGATAAAATCCACTTTTCATTAAGTGCACAATAAATCTAGTTTGTATAGCTTAAGATACTGTAAAGAATGTATGCTAAAAGTTTTCACTAACTCTTAGAAACGCAGCGGAAAGTCTCCAAGTCATAGTTAAGACAAAATTCAATCAGTGTCCTACAAGGGACACCCGCGAACTTGGACAGGAGGAACCGGATGAAAGTTTCTACAGAAACTAATTGCAGGTCGCTGAATCCAGTGGCGATAGTCGTTTCCATGCAAAATCAAGCAGTCAAGCAATAATGGCGCCAGCTCATGGATGATAGGCCAATGTGCTAGAGAAAAGCTGAGAAGAAACGGGAAAATTGAAATGCTGAATGTAATAAATATGATTAACGATTGAGTCTACAATATGTAGAAGCACGTGTGAATGCCGTATGGGAATCACAGTGTTGTCAGCTCAGTGAAAAGAATGT
Organism: Lepisma saccharinum; assembly: GCA_022664845.1. Lineage (NCBI taxonomy): Eukaryota > Metazoa > Arthropoda > Insecta > Zygentoma > Lepismatidae > Lepisma > Lepisma saccharinum. The sequence goes on along the minus strand of JAGDQP010002666.1, from coordinate 40,734 downwards.
GTGAAAATGGGAATGGAAGAATGTGTCAAAATATGAATTTACGCGATCGTAATTTCATTATCAAGCTGCACCCTGTGATCTACAATCAACTTTCCGCACCGATCTACAAGTCTATGTTGCAGTATGCTTGGCAGAAGGCCGGGTACGACATCGGTTCAGTCATATTGTCATTTGATAATGTCACTAGTGTCGCATTTGACATAGGATTGTTACCATGCAGAGGTGATGCTGACTGTGAGTCCGTAGCGATGGTCAAATGTGCATACTGTACATTTATATACTGTCTCTGTGCTTTGACTACTTCCTTGCCAACCCATATCTGCATTTTGAGAATTAAATGGTTCCCGCACTCTTTCCGGTCAGTGTAGCAGCGTAATGTATTTTCAAGTTCTTTCGTATTGTATCATTTTACTGGTATCACCGTCGCCTCGCCGGTTCCATGTTTCCTTTGGCCCTGATAATAATGATTTCTTGTCTCTGTACTGCTCTGTTACTCTTCATGTCAGTTCATAACGATGACACCTGTCACCAGACGCAGCGTATTGCATGGCAATGTGTAACACCACTCTTTTGTTCTGTGCCTGCTGATTCACTCCCGCTTATCTTGTCTGATTGCAAGTCTGCTTTTGCTTCTAACGTACATTTATTACCTCTTTTACTCTTTATGCAGTTAGCAACACTGTTTTATAACATGATAAAACCTCATTCCCGACTACTATGTCGGGTTCTTTATGTATTCCACTACTTCGCATTATTTTGACACTTTCATCCATTCCCATTTTCACATATTCTTTTCACTGAGTTGGCAACACTGTGATTCCCATACGGCATTCACACGTGCTTCTACATATTGTAGACTCAATCGTTAATCATACACAGTCCGACAAGTAAGTAATGAGACTGATTTTATTCTGACAAAACAGAGAATGCAAAATAGAAACCAATATGTGAGTTCGAGAGAGTAATCCTTCATCTACGGCCTGTCAACACCGCATGGTCCCGCGTGAAGCACAACGGGAAATATGACGTCAGTACCAGCAGTAAGTGAAAGGCCTTTGTCACGCCAGCGTCATGGAGCAGAGGGCGAATATAAAGTTCTGTTTCAAACTTGGGAAAAGTGGCACAGAAACTGTTGAGTTGATGCGGAGAGTGTATGGTGATACTTGTTTGTCTCGTGCATAGATATTTAGATGGTATGACGTTTTAAAAGTGGTGTGGAATCGATTGACGATGAACCTCGGCCGGGTCGTCCAATTTCTGTTCGTAACGAGGAACTGATTGAAAAGGTCCGTGAACATGTGCAAGAAGATCGTTGTGTGACTGTGAGAATGATGGAAGGTGACTTTGGTGTTAACAGGGAGACAATTCGTAAGATCTTAGTGGAAGATTTAGGCAAGAAGAAGGTCGCAGCGCGGTTTGTGCCACACTCATTATCTGATGAACAGAAACAAGCGCGTGTTGATTACGCCCGTGACATCATTGCAACTGCCCGTAGGAAGAATACTTTCCTTCTGTCCATTGTTGCAGAAGACGAATGTTGGTGTTTTCGTTATGATCCAGCTACTAAACGTCAGAGTGCCGAATGGAAGTCTGCAGATTCTCCAAAAGGAAAGAAACTTCGTCTCCAAAAGTCAAAAGTGAAGACAATGCTCATTTGTTTCTACGACAGTAAGGGTATCATTCATCATGAATTTGTACCAGAAGGTCACACAGTTAATGCTCAGTTTTATTTAGGTGTTTTGGAGCGTTTGTTGAAGAGAATACGTCGTGTTCGGCCTTTCCTTCTCGATGACAACGCTCCAGCTGATCGAGCGGTACTTGTTGCGGAATATTTGGCCACAAAACAAGTGTGTGTGCTGAATCATCCCCCCTACTCACCAGATATGTCCCCCTGTGACTATTTCCTGTTCCCTAAGCTGAAGTTGCCATTGAAAGGACGACCTTTCGACAGGGTTGAAGGCATCGAAGCAGCTGTGACAGCGGCATTACGGGCCATACCACAAACTGAATTGCAGAAGTCATTCCACTCCTTGTGTGATCGTGCCGCTCGTTGTATTGATGCAGGAGGGATGTACTTCGAACAATAAACAGGTATTATTCAATTACTTTTGTTTGTTTCGTCAGAATAAAATCAGTCTCATTACTTAACTGTCGGACTGTGTATTTACTACATTCAGCATTTCAATTTTCCTATTTCTTCTCAGCTCTTCTTTAGCACATTGGCCTATCATCCATGAGCTGGCGCCGTTACTGCTTGACTGCGTGATTTTGCATGGCAAGAACTATCACCACTGGATTTAATGACCTGCAATTAGTTCATGTAGAAACTTTCATCCGGTTTCTCCTGTCCGAGTTCTCGGGTGTCCCCTGTTAGTAAAAATAGGAAAAGGAGACCACACGAATTTTCGTTTGTAATGCTATGCAGCATCATATCTAAAAAGACAGGAATACTGAATTGCATGTTGCCAAAAAGTTAGTTATACAAATTTTATGAACACGTGAAAAGTTTAGTGTATCCTTGTTTAAGGAATCATAATCTTAAACCCATCAACAAATAACCAATCGGAAAAGAAGAAAGAGGGTACACAGAAAAAAAGATGTTTGTTTGTGATTGCCATTTTTTTTTTTTAATAGGGCCCAGAAAAATCTTTGTTTTCTCTCAACAAACGTTTGTTTAAACGAATTAAATTGAGAGCACTGAAAAAACAAAACGCTAAGCAAGAATAGAACCGAGGTCCCATTACTTTGTAGTCTGAGACGCTGCCTACGTATGTCTTTACAGAGACCTCAGTGGCCTGTTTCGTTGTAATATGTACGAAAACCAAGCTTGAAAATTGCTTGGTTATTAATATTGCAAAATGGAATATTATTGCTCGTCAATTACTGAATTTAAGACATCAACTAACAATTCAGAAGTACTTTGTTGTGATTAAAATCTTGCTTATTTCTGAATATTTCATGTGTCTGGAACAAACGAAGAGTAATGGCCGTCATGATATTAGAATACTATCTCGGCATTCCCAAAGTTCGGATAACGTAAATAAATTAGTGTAGATAAGCTATCATTCTGCGATATTTTTATTATTAGGCTGTCTCATTTGTATTGAATGTACGTTTTTGTTCCTTAACAGAAAGTTGTATATTTTAAAAGGTTACCTTAGAACTCGAAAATGGTTAAAAGTATAAATCCTGAAATGAAAAGAATTCACCACGATCCTGCATATATATTTCTAAACATGCCAACAAGAAATGAGAACAAACATTTCTTTACTTACGTCAATTACTGATTGTTAACAGAACAATGCGTTAAAACTTCATAGTAGGGAAGATGATAACGTTGATTACTTATCATCTGAGAATAATATTAATGTTCAGAACAAATGAATACTATAAGCCGTCTATTAACAATTAGCCATATAGTTAATAGTCTATTGACAATTATCTACCTAACTATAAGCCAACTATTATTTTAACAAAGTTGCGCAAAAGTTTTGGAAACGTTAAAATTAATATATGGTGTAGTAAAAAGTAGTTCATTATTTTTGCATGACATTGAAGGCTTGACTTACCATAGTTAGAATGATCCGATTTAGGTCACATATGCGCCGTTTTGGTCGATAACGTATTGCCATTTGGACGGTAATATTATGATGCCTCTCTCATAAAAGCCCTTGTCCCTATTGGCAAAAAAAATGAGACAGTCGATTTTCAAAAGCCTCTCTTGAAGCAAATTTTTCACCAGCAAACATGTTCGCCATGGACAGGAACAGATGGTAATCACTCGGTGCCAGGTCTGGACTATAAGGTGGATGCATAAGAACCTCCCAACCAAGCTCCCGGAGCTTCTGGCAAGTCACTATCAATGTGTGTGGCCTGGCGTTGTCCTGGTGGAACACAATGCCTCTCCTATTGGCCAAAGCTGGGCGCTTGTGGGCTATTGCTGCCTTCAGACGGTCGAATTGTTGACAGTATAGTTCCGAGTTAAGGTTTTGGCCGTAGGGGAGCAGCTCATAGTAGATAATTCCCTGCCAATCCCACCAAACACACAGCAAAACCTTCCTGGCCGTCAATCCTGGCTTGGGCACCGTTTGCGCCGGCGCACCGCGCTTCGACCACGACCGTTTTCGCGTGACGTTGTCGTAAGTGATCCACTTTTCATCACCAGTCACCAACCGCTTCAGAAATGGGTCGCTTTTGTTGCGATTCAGCAGCGATTCGCAGATGGAAATTCGGTCCATGAGGTTTTTTTTGCGTTAACTCGTGTGGCACCCATACATCAAGCTTCTTTGTGTATCCAGCCTTATGCAAATGGTTCCACACGGTTTTTTGTGCAATGTTTAGCTCTTGGGCAATCGAAACAGTGCTTACATGACGGTCGGACGCGACAATGTCCATGATTTTATCGACATTTTCGACACTTGGCCTTCCAGTTCGTGGTACATATTTGACGTCAAAATTAACAGAACGGAATCGACGAAACCAAAATTGCGCGTGATTGGCTGTTACAGTATCAGGACCATAAACACTATTCACATTTACAGCCGCCTGGCTTGCGTTTTCGCCTTTATCGAAGAAAAACTGTAAAATATAGCGTATTTTCTCTTTGCTAGTGTCAATTTTGACGCGCGCTCACACAACACTGAGTCAACTCATCACAACTATCTGAACAGTGTTTGTAGTATGCAATCTCATCGTTTGATCGCCATCTCGTTGAACCCGATCGGACTTATACAACGCGAGATACAGATCACTGAAGCCATCTATTGGCAAAATAATGGACTACTTTTTACTACACCAGATATTTAAAATATTTGCTTTCGTTAGGACTATAATTTAACATCCATTACGGTAATAAGTACTTAACTTACACCCTCATTTAAGAGAAAACAGAAGAAAGGGATTAATTATTGTTATAGTTATCCAAAATGCATAGTAACTTTCATCTGTGACTAGGCTTTGATTTAGAGGTGTGCGCATGCCACAAAAAATTATATACAGACGAGCAATTTGCACGTATCAAAGACCTATTATTTAATGAAAACCAACGCATCACAATGAAATTGACAAGATGGTTTTATGGGTCAAGGCTCGTAGTTTTCTTAGCATGTTTTCAACTCATGATACTAATAATAAAATTACAGTTTACTAATTTCTTAGCATACCATGCGCATTTTAATGATTTATTGTAGTGAGCACATTTCGAACTTATAATTAACATTTGGTCATTGAAAGGCACTATAAGTATTTGGTAAACAACGATGTGATTATAAAAAAGCACAGCTTTCTGACAAGGCTGATTATACTTTATACATTTTCTTTTTTCAAGATGGATATAAGGTCATATGGTCGTAATATCCACGATATGATTATAATTTACTTATGGATTTAAAGAGGTTAAGCTGCGGATCTTTATGAACACTCCAAAATATTGTGTATTATTTTGGAGGGGGAATTCAATTTAATTTATTGATGTAATTTAGGCAACTTTGCCTTAGGCCGGGATAAGATTGGGAAATATGTTGGAAAGAAGTCGTTCATAATCTAGTTTGAAGGTACAATCTCGGCATTCGCCTTATAGGACTGAGTAAAACCCTGCAGAAATCTGTAAGGATAGGTGTTCGCTGTGATCGTCTCGCGGATATTTGATTACTATTTCATCGCAGTACTAAATAAGCTTCGCTCTACAAGCTACGTCCACTCGGTAAGGAACTTTTGAACTCATCATGAATTATTGATGAATGGAGTCAATTTGACTGGGAACAGAAGGGCATTACAAGTCCCTACACTTTTGCTGTCATGAATGTTAGATTTAGAATGAGCATTTCAGGGCTAATTCGACGTGAATACATACTATCAAATGTTAATCGATGCAACTGCACGCTGACTATTAAATATGTAACAAATGTTTCTTTACAAGTTTGTTTGTAACATTTTTGAAACTTCCTTTCGATATAAGAGCACAATTTTTATTTACTGATTGTTTGGCTTTCTATTAACGTTTAAATAATCATACATATCCTGTTCTGTTTTGGTTTGGTTTTGTTTAAAAATGTCATTTAAATATTTTGTTCTACTTACAAGCACGATTATCAACAAGTAAATATTGAATATATTCCGAAACGTGAAGGAAAACGAATATAAAACTACAATGTGTTATGCACATGGTACTTACACGAAAATTACAGGTAGGCGCCACTGCGGTCCAAATATGTATTCCAGCCGGAGACTAAATCCCCCATAGCTGTTGATTGCACATCTAAATTCACCTTGTTTCTATATTTTACCGTGATTTAAAACTGGGTGTTAGTTCCTTTCTCTTCCTTGTGAAGCTGTAACAACTTTCCTGATTGGATGTTTATAACATAATGATGTGATGTTGATTCACCAGAGAACTGCTACGAGTAGTTCTAAAGTGGTGAATTAGCACAACGGACACTGAAAACTTTTGTTCTAAATTGGATATCGAAACAGGCATTGTGTACAAGGGAAACTACCACTCTATCGTATGATGTAATACAAGTTCTTTGTTCTTTTGAGTAATAGGGAGTAAAGTTTGTAAAGCGAAAAATCTTTACTACACTGCAAAAACTTTACCGATGAATCACACCTGTACCCCCTATTTTTCAGATGCAAAGACGGACACATGGATTCATATTGTACCATCATATTTATTATTATTATTATTATTTATCTGTTCCCTTCCAAGAAACGGGAGGCAAAGGTTCGCCACTGCTTCTGAAACATTGCGGGTACAAACCTGGCATTTTGTACCCACTATTCTATTGAATGTACCGACAAGAATTATAGGTACACAACGTATTCATGACATGTATCCACGAATTAATGGGTACAACTGAAGGACTGAAAAAAATAAAGCTTTTATGTGACAGTGAGGCCGTACTTAAGAGGGTACTCATTATATGAATAGAAGGGTAATGGTACCCATGAAAACATCGTCTATCAGAGAGTGTGTCTGATGAACCGGAGTTCCTGCTGGAATTACGTCATCAGATTATGTTTTTGTCTTTATCTTTCTGTAACTGTCCCAACCAACCAAATAATAATGCTGGGTTATCTAACAAAAAAATTATAGGCTTTCGCCTCTGAACTGGGATATACTGTATGCGAAACCACTATGTTGACTCATATATACGAGAATTGGTCAAAATAAGGCAAATCCACAATTATCAACATATTTCAACAAAGCTTTGCACAACTTCCTCATTTGACAAGACGAAGAACATAGAGTACGCCCGATAATAAAATTTTGACCCATATACACGACGGTTGGTCAAAATATCGCAAATCCACAATTTTCAATATATCTCAACAAAACTTTGCACATCTTCCTAATTTGACTACATGAAGAACATAGAGTAAGTCCGAAACCAAAATTTTGACCCATATATACGAGGGTTGGTCAAAAATTTGTAAATCTACACTTTTCAATATATCTCAACTAAACTTTATACAATTTCCTAATTTGACTGCCCCAAGAGCATAGGGTACGACGGAAACCAAAATTTTGACCCATATATACGAGGTTTGGTCAAAATATCTCAAGTCTACAATTTTCAGCATATCTCAACGAAACTTTGCACAACATACTCATTTGACAAGACGAAGAACATAGAGTACGTCTGAAAACCAAATTTGGCCCACATATACGAGAGTTGTTCAAAATAACACAAATCGACACTTTCAACATATCTCAACATTATTTACGAACTCTAAGACTAAATGGTAGAAGTCTCTACCCATCCACTACTAAGCTGACATTATAAAGCGCGTTTCGCGGCACCCGATCTTCAACATCTGTGGTGCGATAGTGTCAGCGGGGTGCGCTTATGGAATAGATAACGCATGTCGCTCAACTCAAATGTGGAAATGAATGTTGGCCGTTCATGGGAACCATATCGACCCACGTCGTTAATGCGGGCGGGAGAGCGACCGTGGGATCGACATCGATTATCGTTATCACTAATTTACCTATTTTCTAAAAGTATAGTAAGTATTGTGCAAAAAATAAATCGATTTTTTACAAAACTTTTTGTTCATAGTGAATAAATGAAAACTAAAAAAATAGAGAACTTGTCATGGAACCATATCGATCCATGTAGTTAACCGATATATGTATTGATTGATGTCGGTCCATATAGGCACACCGATGTTTATTCAAGCGACTTTATATCCCTCTGGTGATAAAATGTAAAAGTTGACGTTGTAGTCAACAAGCGGCTAGCTTTCTTTGGTGACAAAGGAGTTGTTCATCGAAGGATGTTAAAGAGCAGAACTTACCTGCTCTTTCACGGAGACAAAGACAAATAAAGTGTTGAAGTTGATTGTTTTTCTCGCAAGGAGTCTTTGATCACTGTAAGTACATAGACAAACCAGCAAGATTTATAGTAATATTTATTACACTCCTTATCTTACACCGCCATAACCGGGGAACATTTTACACTTTTGTTCCATTTGTACGGTAAAAAGTAGCTCGTTTTCTCGAGGCTGTAAAGAGAAGTTCCTTTTAGTAGAAGGGTAAGATAAATTTGTATTTATTTACATTTGTTTCCATCATTTCTTTCAATTGAAGCTGTTTCATTGTATTCATGACAATTGTACTCTTACGTTCTTTGAAAAAAAAGTAAAAGAAATTAAAGTTAAAAGTGGAAGAGACGGGAAATTATTACAAGTGCTCGGAACTACAAATTGTAGCATAAACGCAATATCGAAAATAACATTATTTTACAAACTAGCACTGGTCGACAAATGTTACAATTCATTAGAACAGCGAAGTGATTTAACTTTAGCTACAGAAAAATAGTATTCTTTACATAAGCAGTATTTTTTTTACAATTTTTAACGTGTTTTACCATTTCTTGTTTGTTTGTCTATGTTGGTGATCCTACATAAAAATGGGATTCATTAAAAAAATAGTTTATAATACAGAATTACATTATGTTCACAATGTCAATGACCGATATTGAGCGATGTCGATACCTCTAGATATAAAACAATTATAAAAATCACAACTTCCAAAATATATTTCGCGCTGCCACCATCTTGGATTCAAAAGTTCAATAATTTTGGCTTCGGAAATGAATTAAGCGCGCCTTTAAACCACCACATATGAAATCTCACGAAATTCTGATGATTTTTAACAATTATTTCATTTCGCGCTGCCGCCATCTTAGATTTCCAAAATGTATGATTTGTACCTGGGAAATGAACTCTGGTCTCCATCAAACCCCTACATATAAAATTTCACCAAAATCATATTATGTTTTACAATGATGATGTTTCGTGCTGCCACCGTCTTGGATTAAAAAAAAGTTAGAATGTTTAGGCTCGGAATCGTAGTTAGCGTTCTTTGGAGCTCCCAAGAATGCTGGTGTTAAAGTACCTATGGAATCACGATATATATTTTGTATTTAATTACTTACCTGTTTTATCAAAGCTTTAAAGTTGAAAGTAGACTATGAGCAGAATAATAGCATTTAGAACGTGGTACCTTCTAACTCTTAGGTACCAGGTACCTGTTAAATTAATGGGTACAAATTGCCCATTTTGTGCCTTTGAATAGTGCGTACTGTATTTAGAGTGTACTGAAAAAATATTTTTTTCTCTTAGTTGGATTCTACAAAAGGACCCTCGTAGCACAGAATATCGGCCAATATCGTCCGATATACAGATATATCAATCAAAGTTGCCAAGTATGGGCCGGTATTGAGTCGATACAGATACGAACCTAAACGTGATTCACATTGCACCTTAATATTAGGCTTCACCTTTAAACCCTAGTTGCTTGGTTAGAACGCAAATAATAAAAAATATAACAAGTGAACATATTTTACAGATGTAGATACTATAAACCGATACTATAAAGAATTCGAAGGAAGGGTTTCCCCACATGTAATTCCCAAAGAGTATTGAATTTGTATTCTGCTCTCAAAACTATACAATTGAAAATTTAATGTCAAAAGTGTCCAAGAAAACATGCCAACTTAAATCTGAATAATGTGCTTTTAAGGCAAAACAGAACAAACATACGAAAGTTTGGTATAAACTGTTATATTAATAATCTTTTACCATGTATAGCGCATTTTGTTGGGTTGAATTTAAATATTTCCAAGACATATATTTCTGAGAAATAAAAGATTTCCTTATAAGTTCTTGGTACTTGTATATGTTTAGATGAATGCATGTTTTCTCTGTTTAGATCTTCTGCGTGCTCAAAACACAATTATGCAAGAGAGAAATGTTTGCAGTAAGAGAGTGGGAAAATCTTGTATCCTTGATCTTAATTAGTGCTCTGGCTGTGAATGCAAAATATCGTAGGCAACAAAATATAAACTACAGTATAATGTAGCTGCCTTATTTCTCCTTGGTAAATATCTGCGGGCACATGCAGGTAGGAGCACATTAATAATATGCTAAAGCTGTGTTAATATCGTAAGAAAATCCTTACAAGAGGAAATTGGCAGACGCACGAACGTAACAAACCAGTGAAAATGAAAAAGCAACAGGAATCATCATTTTCTGTTGTTTCTTCAAAATAAAACTAATCGTAAACAAAACAATCAACCTACATTAAGACAGTTTCACTTACTCTCTAACATGTAAAAGGCAAATTATTTCAATAAAAATAGCGTATATCCTTAGCTATATCTATAATTTATCATTAGTTGCTATTGTAAACATAGGATGGTTATAAAATTAAACATTATGACAAATAGCTATGTATGAAGTATTTCCATCAACTAGGACTTTAAAATTTAAAGAAACTTTTAATTTAAAGACATTTATAAGCCGTTACATCTAATTTGAATATATGCGAGTTGAAACCCATAGTGTTGGACTGACTGAAGTTCCTTGGCATGTATGTTTCATGCACAATACTAAGGGATTTTAAACTAATGAATTTAAAGCTTATTCGTCAGTACTTAAAGTGCTACGAAAACAATAGTAAGTTTAGAGAACTATGAAATAAATATGTATGAAAATTATTGAATCAGTAATTGAATGTTTGCTCTTTTCCATATTTTTATAACCAACCGGTTCTTATATTCGATATGCGCCTTGAAAACACCAGTTACTGAACAATTAAACTTTGACTCTAGTCAGTGTCATATTATGTTCGAGATGTTCTTAATTCAATGTACAAACCACTTTGAGATTGGTCGATTTTGTCTGTTTATTTTCAAAATCAGACAAAACAAATGTCTTAATTAAAAACAGAGTTATGATACAACAATAAGTCGAAATCACACAGTGAATCCTAAAAGTTCAGGAGCCTTTTAAGCCAGAAGTTCATTGTCAAATAATTGACACAGCTTAATATAAGCATATAAATCTAATTGGTGACGATGTTGTGTTAACGCTGGAGCTCTAGTTCTGAAGATACACTTTTTTTTAATTTCTGCGAAAGAACTTTTTCTCCCAGCTGAGCATTTTGCTCGCCAGTTTATCACCATCACTCTTGTAACACCTTTTATTTACAATATAAGTTTGCATATGTTTTGGATAATTCTGGACCAGAAAATTAGATGTCAAATAGTGGAATTGTCATTAGGAACTACTGACAACTGAACAAAAAATTTCGAAAATTGTAATAGTTTCCCTGTTTTTCTTCTAAAAATGGCGGGTGATAGATAGGAATTTCATGGATGGATTCCCATATCCTCTGGCAGATTGAGCATGTTACTGAGCAGTGGTTTAAACTAAAATGCAAAAAATATTATGTCAGATCTCTTTCAATTCTCAGTTAAGATTTTCCGTATTTTCTCTCTATATTCGTCAACTGTTCGTGTTAAATCACACTACTGGCTCCATGTACATGTTTGTGAAAATGTTTTCTAGTGTTTCGGTAATACGCCTGTAGGCTTATATGTATTTATAAAGTAATAACCAATTACATTAATAAAACTCATACTTAAAACAGTAAAAATTTAATTTATCTTCATCAATCTATACACGGAAATAAACACCATCAACACCATTTTATTACAGTATTATGTAGTTCAGTATAACTTCTTTAAACGACACATTAGAGCTATAATATCAAATTTAAATTGAAGCATGAAAACAGTAAATCTACATTTCAATAATAAGTTCCTAGCTCGCGAGATTCGAATATATCTACCAGAGATAGTTCTGTAAGCCTAAATACGTTAATAATTTTCTAATCCTGTTTTTGAAAATTTAATTTTACATCAAATATTTTAATTATTCGAAGATGATAGGCGGATCTGGTGGTTTGGTGGAAACCAGTTCACTTCATAATCAGCAGGGACCAAACACTGAAACTTCCAAACTTTTCTGTGGTTTTCGCTCACTTAGCTTGAGGATAACACTTTGGAGCAAAGCTAAAGTTGCATTATTTCTGTCATGGATAACGTGATAATGTGTACAAATTGACAGCATATAATCCTCGAGTACAATAATATCCATAAGTACAAAATAGCAGTAAAGTTCTAACTTTGTAAGTCTTTGCATTTACAATAATCCAACCAAAGTTTGTTGGTTATAGTGTTTCATTGGCACTATAGGATGCCGACATATAGTGGGAAAAAATATTAGAAATAATGAACTGTTCAAAGTTCTCGTGTAGTTTCTCAGTGTACTTTGGTGAATTTCGTAATAGTTCTGCATCTGAGTGGTCTACAGTTTTTGTGACCAATAAATGATATACTAATATAATAATTATGTTCTTTAAGAATACAGTGAATGATTTTCCATTCATTTTACACTTGCTTTAGATATAGAGAATTTATGTTTTGATTCTGACGTTGAATACACTGGAGTCTATTTCCTTTCAAAAATTTAATGGTAAAATGATAAACTAAAACATTAATGCACTCAGATGTGGTGACCTTTAATATAACAGGTAAATAGCAAATATCCGTAGGTCGACAACGAAAACTTAGATCTATATGCCTAAGTGCTTTTTTTGTAGAAACCTTGTAACCACTTTGTAAGATCATTAATAAGTATTCCAAGATTGATAGCTGCGGCTATGCCGCAGTATGAGATCACTCTAATGATATAACATTTATGGTCGCACTGTCGGGAAGAAGGACCATGCAATGAGAGATACTGGTATATGATCATTTCAACCTGCAGTAGCTCCATGGCTGTGTCACGGAGATTTTACGTTCTTACGTCAATTAAGATAATGTTTGTTCATTAAGATAAATCAATTTATATATCTATTTTTAATCGAAAGTATACTTATTTATATTTTTATAATCGTCCATTTAATTTAATTTTGGTTCATTGTAGCATTTAATGACTCCAGTCTCTCTTGATTATGTTAACTGTTCCACACATTTCTAAATCATACGATCATCCATGCCCTGATTCCTGATTCGAACCTAGAGTTTTCTCCAGATCATGCAATCAACACAGCCTGCTTATTATTCTCACTTTTTTAAGAACTAGCAACAATGGAATAAATCATTTGGCAGTGAATATGTTTATAACTTTAACTGCGCTATGAAAACTGGAACAACATTTAAAATATGAAAATAAGAGAACTGGAACTACACTCTGTATTATGTTTTGTTCAACGATAATCCATTAATCCATTGCATTATGTATTAATAAACGTAAGTAAACATCTGTTTTGTAGTGTGAATGTATTTAGCTCAAATTTCCATTATACAACGTTTGTTTTTTTATGAAAGTTTCCATAAGAGGATTAACCTTTCAGAGTTTTACCCAAGTGTGATTGCAGTAAGCAGTTGTAAGCTTGCTTCCTTTGACTGCAATGAATAGCGAGCGATCATAACAAAATCCTACTACACCATATTCAAGAATTTTAGTAGTAGTGCTCGAGGCATTGATGTGTGCAAGATTCCGATTGCATGAATATTCAATACGTTTACAATATGCCTCGGAAATGTATATTCATTGCCTAAAATAATTTTCACGTATGATGTTTTTTTGTTTCAATAAATGTATGCGCTTGTTTGTTGAAATGCAAATAAGTTGAAACAAAGCCATGAAGCATACCTTCTTTCGCTCTTTTAATATGTTTAGTAGGTCGAACATTTTCAACAAAAAATCGTTATGTACTTTCAAAAATCTGTTGCTTTTATATTGCAAACGAAAATTAACTCCCCTTTTTAAAATTATGAACGAAGAATTGTAGGCTTACATTTGAATTTCACTTTTGGAATTACTAATACTGGGAAAGCACTGTTAATGAAATATCAAAAATCAATTCCAAACTTGAAAAATAGCAGATCAAGCACAAGAAACGTATTTTGATGATGAGAAAAATTTCAAGGTAATGTTACACCCTAAAAAAATATAGTAGATATAACGATATTATGGTAAACTGGACCATAAAATGTGGTTGTTTTGGAACCAATACTATTTATGGTTGCATTAACAAAACGTTTATTGTTAAGCGTGTTTTGTTAATTTAACAATACTGTTATGGTTGTTCTCAACAGCATACAATGCGCGAACTAACAATACTTTATTGTTGAATTTACATTAAATCCACCCGAAATGTAGTACCTTTGTCCCTATTGGTATTGTTAGTTTTACAACATTTTTTTTATTACTAACAGTTTGCATCTATAGTATTATCACTGCAAATCAATAAAACCTTTCCCGCTGGGAGACAGAAATCCGCTTCGCGGACCGGTAGGCTTGAACTACAATGTTCACCTTTTAAAAATGTTAAAGTTATAGGCGAATCCCTCTGCTATTACCTGTAACACACTAATATCTGCTAAGCATAAATATTCATGTGGCATCCTTTCCAAAATCCTTTAAGCATATTCGTTAAACATATATCCGTGTATAAAAGGAAGAATCCTACATTTAATTCGACTAAGTATAACCCGATTGTCTAAAAACAATAAACCTACAGTGTCTATATTTTTTCTTTTAAAAGCGGTGCCATCTGTTGACCATCAATATAAACAGTACAAATAAACATTTTCACAACAGTAATAGTAAATTTCTTCTCATATTTAAATATTAACGTTATTATGTTAATCACCATCTGCATTAACACAAATATCATCCAAAACTCATCTTAAAGGTCTAAGTTGGTGTGTTTGTAGTAACATTTATTTTTTTTCCGTTGTTGTGCCGATAAATATGGCGACCTAATTTTCTTTGTCACCTCGTAACAAGAACCATGGTAAAGATGTACGAATGCGCAAGACATTAATTTTTGAATATGCTTGAATCAACAATAATTTATTGTTAGTTTCATGCTAATAAATCAGTATTGTTAATAATATGGTTAATAATATGGTACATTTAACAACGTGCACTTAACAATGTTGAATCAACATACTGTAACTGCCGACAGGTCACAAATCGTAAATACAGGTAAACAAATCGTAAATCGTGTATGACTATATTTTTCGTTACAACAACGATAATTTGTTTAACAATACTCTTATTGTCTATGTAACCCCAGCATTTTTTAGAGTGTAGATTAGTCAATAGTTGCTAAGCGTCTATAGTTGAATCGTTGAGTTGAGAAAGGAAGAAAGTCAACTCGCTACTTTAGAGAAAACCAAAATGGAACCTTCTCAATGTTTGCTCCAACAAGTCTTGACCAATTACAAAGTTGACCCCTGCTTACAATGATTGCAGAAATAAAATACATAATCATTTTCTGATATGTACGTTTTTATTGCTCTTTAAAGATGGTAAAGTTTATTCTCTTTGCAACTAAATGCCAAAATAGAACCATTACGTGAAAACACTGCAATAAAAAATGTCGAATTCATAACATGGAGATAATGTACTAAATCCAAACACTCAAAGAGACCAAGAAACAAATGTCTAATCTGAAGACATTTAGATTACGACTTGTCCATTTTGAAACCGAGTAATATGATTCCAAAATGTATATGCCTAGTGCAGAAACATATCTCTTACGTTAACTTACGTTACAGTCCAATCGCTTTCTACATCATATGAGTGACTATTACTACCTGTGGCCGCTGAATGATACAGTGGTAAAATTAATGATAATCTATAGGTAAACTAGCTCGAAATTAGCTTGAGATGTTATTTTCTTTATGCTTCAATTTCTCGTAATTCATTGTGCTATTTATATATCAGTAATATAGATTCGACGTCCGAACTGCGTCATTTATATGTGCTCAGTTGTGGTACATTGAAAGTCGAAAGTAGAAGTGTTTAAACGTATCTACGCGTAGAATAAATGGCTTAAATAATTCAGGGAGGTGAGTAACTAAAGTTCACCCTTAATCTTTCTTTACGCTACATTACACAAAGCATATAACAAAATGGAAAACAGTACTATATATTTTCAGACAATAGTAACTAAAGTTGTCCATTTTATTCTAAGCAAGTGAACTCAAAAGATTTACACTTAAACATTGTAACATACACTCAACTGCAATAGAAACTTAACGTAATATCTTTACAGTAGTGGTAGTATATTATTCATCTCCTTTGTAATAATTATACAAATTCTTCAGTCGTTGCCAGTAATTAATAGTATTAGTAGTAAGAGTTTTACCTTAGATTATGTATTAGTAGCATCGTCCCAACTGTCGTAGGTTCTAGTATCATCAACAACTCCACTGGCAGAATTCTCATTCGTACTTTGATACACTGTATTTTTCGTGAATGCAATCATTTGAGGATAACGTGTAGTATGCAGAAGGACAAATGCTTCTAAATTAACGTAATATGTGTAACTTTACACATGTAAAACATCCCTCAGATGTTGATTCCATTTCTTATATTTCTATTGGCAATCGGTAACTAAGAAGAATTTTTATATCTCGCGGTAGAGAAACAAAAGAAATCAGAAACAATGTTGCTGAATACAACTTAATAAAAATATACAATGTAAACTACATCACCGCAAGACCTTATGTATTTTATGATTTTAGCAATATCTTGCATTTCATGTGTATTTAGGGGAATATGTAATTTAAATGATTGTTCAAAAGGACATGTCTGCTTCGTATTTTCATTTGTAAGCATGAATGTTTAACAGTCCAGACAGTCAATGAACTAGAAACCTCCAACATATCTTGGTGTATTAGGTCTATTTACGAAATATCGGCACAGTACAACGCCAATGAAAATTTATCTTTTGTAAAAGAAAGTTCATTTATCTTCAATAATTCAGCCACCAATTTTCAAATAATATGTAACAACGTTGTTACACTGACACTCCGTTCAGAGTTTCCTGCCAAACTGCACATAATTTTTCTTCTCTTTTTATTATCTGGTTGTATTTCCTAAGCTCATACTGAGTGAAACATGGAGAGATTTTGCACGTTCTTTCTGATGCAACGTATCACGAACTTTGATCGACACCCTACTGCATGTAGGAGGCTTAAAATGTCTTCCTACTTACACCACACAGTGTACCCACACAAGCATAACACTTTGTACAACGTCTGCCCGAAAATCAATGAGACTTATTTTCTTGCACCATTTAGGAAAGCCACGGAGTGGCCAGCGGAGTCTCGGGGTGTTATGGTTGGTGGTGATGTTAGGTAAATAATTGATTTTTCGTCAGTTGGCACTGAGCTTTTACAGAGAGCGGACAGCTCTTGGACAGCGAGCGGACAGCTTCGGTCCTTGTGAAGTGGACAGCTGTTTGAGAATCGCGTAACGGTCAAAATCCAGAAGTGTGTCGAGTAGCGATACGCGATAATGTTTTGTGTTAAGCTTAAAAAAAATCAACCAACGAGACGCTTGCTATGATACAGAAAGCCTACGGGAAGAATGTTTTAACGACTGCACAATCGCTTCGGCGCCTCATAAAACTTTCGAAGAAGAAAGAGAGAGGTGAGCAACTTACAGGGCACCATTAAAGTCTCACACATCGGCCGATGCAGATAAGGTGAAAGCGGTTTTTGACTGAGTGACGTCTGAGTCTTAGATTGATAGCAGATCAAGTGGGACTTTCAAAATTAATTGTACATAAAATCATATGGCTGAAGAAGTCACACACGTCCGTCTGGAGATCCCCAAAGCCTGAGTTATTTACTACGATAATATGTCGCTGAAACTGAGAGAGTTTCTGGAGAGAGAGAGAAAAAAAAAACGCGTGACAACGATGTCTCAAAATCTCTACAGCTTGGATTTTGACCATGTTGACTTCTTTTATTTACCCGGTTGAAATCGGTCTTGAAAGGACACCATTTTGAGACTGCTAAAAACGTGTAATCTGCCAGTCAGTCAGTCAGTGAGAGTAATGTCGTTTCTTGTAAGAAGTATCGAGCTAATCAGCTCATGACTTCTATATGATTGAGATGACAGTTGAATAATTTATATGTGATTGAATAGGGAGCAACTGTCGCATCCCTATGGCAAGTCAATGAATACCAAAGTAGGCTGGAGTAATAAATATGACGAGGCTAGGAGGAAGGAAAGTTATTTATTGTTCATTTAACGAAGCGAAGATGTTTAAAATGTGATCAGGGAGGCTGAGTTGGAATTAGTTCCTTCCATAAAAAGTAGATATTTGATTTATCTAATTCATGTGCTTTAAGACAGGTGATCTGTGACGAGTCCTTTGAAATATATCTCTGTTCAAGACTTCCAGGCGAGTTATGACGCGTGGCAGAAGCACTGGCAACGGTGTATTGATGCTCAAGGGTATTATTGCAAGGAAGTTTAAGCGTATGTAACCATATCTTGAAATAAATTAATTTTATGGAATCAATCTCATTACTTCCTAAACAGACCTTGTAGATATCAACTATTTTTTTTTGCAAAAAATGGAGTTTCAGCGATTCTGTTGTAGTACTCGCTCCTTCCAAAGTGTATTACGTCCCTTCCAAAGTCTATACAGAATTACCGAACATGCGTTTCACTCTGAGTTTAAAATACGTTTAGCATGTGCTTTAAAAAATCTATTGCTTTCATATAGCTCTAGTTTTGAGCATAAAGGACTAGGTAATGTCTGCTTATATATGAATTCAACTCATGACAATTTATTATGTGCATGTCCAGTTTCATGAAATGGCAAACTATAATTTTCAAAGTGGAAACATTTGCACTTTAATTATGATAAACGAATTTTAGTCATCGCGAATTTTAACGCACTTTGAGACCGTCAGATCAGTCAATAATTGATACTCAGTTTAACATAGCAGCTTCCAGAAAAATAAACTAGATACAACTACGAAATGAAGATCACATATATTGTACAGAGTGTTGTTGAATAGTTTATACGATTTAGGCTTGTCGTTAAACTTCAATTAGATTAAATAGTGCCGATGTTATCCCTGTAGTTCGAACACATGTTCATAGCTCTTAGTTAATATCTAGTATTGTTTCTGTGTAACGCTTTTTGAGATTTGGTGATTCGACGCAGTTTGAATTTTGACGTCATTAGTCCAAATGAAAAATATTCTCGTTCGGACTTTGTTCTATAATAACTAAAACTGAACTGCTTCATAAATCACTAAGATAACCAACGCGTATGAAGGCAACGCCAAATCGTTTAAAATATTGTGAAGTATTTTATATTTACGGTAAAACAGCATTGTGATGACTCTGCTGAAGAAATCAAGTAGGAATTGCCTTTTTAGTGACAACGTGCAACAAATGTTTAGTAACGTTGATGGAAATATGCCTTCCGTATTGACTTTTGCATGCCGAATTCAAATCGGACAAGGGTTGCTACCATTCTTTTCAAGAAAATCGGGACAAACTCTGTACCTGGGGCCTGACGGTATCACTGCATAAGAAGACCGAATGTACTTCCATGGGGAAAAAACGTAGTTATTTAAGTTTTAAAAAAGTTTTTTGGGTCATCCTGGACTTCTGGTGTTATTCTATTTTCTTTCTTTTTTAGTCAATTTAGCCAGAAAACGATCTTAGGAATTAATATTTAACTAATACACTTTATTCAGATTTTAAAAATTGTCCTTCACCCCGTCAAAGAGAAAAGACTTCCAGGAGTATGACCTTCAGAGTGTTTTATAATTTGCAGTATAAAAATTTGCATTTTACCTAGGCTTCTTGATATATAAAAGTAATTTTAATAATCGACTTACTCGAAAGGACTTCCTTGGAGTGCTAAAAACAATCGTGTCTTTTTAAAGTAACAAACAAGTTACAAACACGCAGAGGAAAGTAACACTAAAAGTAAAGGAATCTTCTGTACCTATGAACTGAACAACATGCATAGTAAGATGCAATAGTTATCATTGAATTACTGTACTAGCATGTGTTAAAACTGGAGAAGAGAAAGAAAAAAAATATTCACAACCCTCCACAACAAATAAAAGGAAACCACCTCTTACCTCGTTTTTTATGTTATACTATATTTGGATTGTAACACATTCTAAAAAATGAAAACAACCACCAACTAAAGCATTGCAAAGATAGGGAGGAAAGCGAAGCACCATTTTAAAATCATCTTCCAGCAACTATGTAGCTCAGGCAGTAGCGCGTCTGACTCGGGCGGCCTGGCTTCAAATCCCGGCCAGGACATTGGAGACTTTTCTCGTAGTGTTCAAATGCTTTGCGTTCTGAGGTCCACTCAGCCTCCTATCAAATTGAGTACCAGAGTGTCCTTGCTACTGCTGGGCACCTTGGTAAATGCGGTCGAGCGTACGACTAACCACCCCACTTCACCTTGTACCGTAGGTCGAGAATATGTGGAAGGCTACCTCCGGCACTGGTGTATCGCACAGTGGATATCTTTGTATTCCCCGTGGATTCAAGTAAAGAATTCCAATCTCAGGTAGAAAGTTAATGATATGAAACAACTACGCACTGATCAGAGGATGCCAAATCGAGCCATGTGTGAAGAGTGTCCGAATTTACCATATTCTTTGAATGTAATAAAATGGTAGCGATATTAGAGAATCAGTGTAGGATTGAGATCAAGTTACGTTTCCTTTTTGCTTTGTTAAAAAATTAAGTTGTGAGGGAAAAGTGCTTTTGAGAGAAAAACAAACAAGAGCTGCGATTCTACGAACAATCGTAAACCCTTTACAACATTTTAGTCACTCAAGCATTAATTTTATAAAATGGGCTGGCAACAATGACAACTGCAGTGCTTAGGTTCAGGACAATCCACAGTATTTGTGTCGAATAATCTTTTTGCCAAGTTTGGCGCAGCTAGGTCTAATGAATTGAACCAATTTAAACTATTGATTTTTTTAGAAAATAGGCAGGCAACGCTGAACTACTGCACCAATCAAGACGGTTCCAGAGGCTCCGAGCTATTCTAGACAAGACAGTTTCAACGACACCTCAAGCACCACTCTACACCTTGTAATTGTTGTGAAATTTAATTTGTGGATACGGACGGACATCCGAGTGGGATTATAAGGTCCATTAGCTATAGCTTCTCTACCAAGAGACCTGAAATTTATCAAAAGTGATTTTGACACTTATTTTGTATCTTTTGATATTTTTTTTTTTTTGTCTTTTTGCATTATAATATTTAATAATTTTCTGCCTATCTTTATATAAAAATGGGTATAGGGACGTTTATTTCTCAAGAACCATAAGACCCGGTTCACACTTGCGGCACGGCACCGCGCGGTCGCCCCACGCAAGCTTATGGGCCATTGAAATAAATGGAGTGATTCACAAACACTGCGGCTGCGGGACGGTGCCGCAGACCTGCCGCATCGCCCATAGCGGTGCGGCGACCGTGCGGCTGCCGCAATTTCCTTACGGGCCATTGCACAGCATTGGATGGTTCACACTAGCGACACGGGAGCCGTGCGGTTTGTCTCTTTTGGAATCTTTTTTTTTTTTCTTAACCTATTATTATTTCTCAAATATTCAATTATAAAAATGAGATTCTTCATATTTCTCTCTTTTATAAGTAGAGAATTATAAGTTCAATAATAATAACAATAATAATAATGAAATAAAGTCTGACCGAATATTAAAATGAATAATTGGAGGTATAAATTGATAACTTATTTTGTATTGAAAAATGATGTTATCTTCACTTACTTACCGGCACTTGCTCAATGGCTTACGAAACTCGAAAGGTCATCGCTCCAGTAGCAAACGATCGCCATCGGGCTCTATCCTGGGCAAGATCAAACCAGTTACCACTACAGCCTCTTATTTCTCCAAGATCCCTTCTAATATTGTTCTCCCAACGTCGTCTCGATCTTCCCAACGGTCTCTTTCCATCCGGCTTTCGAACCAAGATGGAATAATAGTCTTTGTTTTTCTCCCATTCGAGCTACATGGCCTACCCATTTTAGTCGTCGCGATTTCATTATTCTTACATCAGGTGAGTCGTACACTCCGTGAAGTTCTTTATTATGCAGTCTTCTCCATTCTCCAGTCATCTCTCAGCCCGTTTTGGCTCGTATATTTCTCTCAATATCTTAATTTCAAACACCCTTAATATATGTTTCATCTGCTAAGGTCGTACTCAAACTTTCGCAACCGTAAAGTATTACCGGTAGAATGACAGTTCTGTATATTTTCAATTTCAACTTCCATGATATTAATCTCGGAAAAAATGATAAATCGGCCAGTACACGTTCTTCGAAGTGGTAGAGTTCGAGTCCAAGAGGGACATACAAAATGTCAGCCTTTAAATAATAATCTAGGAAAAAAATATGAACTTAAACAAAATAATGGTAGCAAGAAAGGCTTGGCATAAACTGCCCCAAAAAACACATTTTATTGTTTAATACAGTTTTTTTTTGTTTAAATACCTTGCTTTATTTATTTATATTACATATGAATAGAAATAAGTTTGTTTCTCCTTAATGTTCTTATGCAGCAGAGAGGTTACGAAGGATATGACCTACTGCTACACGTCAAACTGGAATCCGAACCAGTACTCGATTTGCACCTGAGAGAGATTGTCCCCTACCTGGACTCGAACCCGGGACTTTGTGATTACAAGGCGAAAATTATATAAAATTATCGCAGATGATATGTATAGTCGTCACCATGAAATTCACACTATTTGTGGCATTTTTGCTTTTATTTATTACTTTAAACCGATTGATATTTTAAAAAAAAATGTTTAAACCAGCCAACCCCGTATAAACTGTCACTCCCACCTACATGAGAATACCCTCAGAACTTGAAAATGACCACACTTGTTGGTACAATATTCTCACTATATGGTAGGAATATTCCAATGAAAATAATAATAATAATAATATGGATGGAATTGTCTACGAATTTTCTTGCTCGTAAATGCACTGTAAAATACGGTTTCTTAAAATTAATAAAACATGTTTTATTTGTGCACTGAGAAATAATTTTCATACAAATGAAATATCAAAATTATTTCATTTTAAAACCAGCATGTTCTCAATTTGAATAAAAATTGGAAGTTGAAATTCAATATCTAAGAAAATTATTTCTACTATTGCACGAACGTGCGCATTCATTGCGATAGTTCTTCAAATTGAGATTCGTCCTTGCCCCCTACCTTTGCTTGCGTAATTCGTGACGTTCCAAACGACACTGATTTGACTGAACTAAAAAATCATCTCAAAGCAAAAATCCCGATCACTAATATTACGAGAATGAGGGGACATAGAGGTCCTCTTCCTGTCATTAGAGTATATACAAAGGACCCTTCTTTGGTCAGCGATCTCATTTCTAACGGAATAACTATTGGTTTTAGTAGATAGAAGGTGGAGGTTTCTAAATCTATTGCCAGACCTTTTCCATGCAGAAAATGCTATAAATATCATAATAATGCTAATTGTCCGAATCAGCCTACTTGTTACAGATGTGGTCAATCTCATCAGAGTTACACATGTAAAATTACTCCTAAACCTAACTTTTGTGCAACTTGCAACAAGATTGGACATAGAACAACTAGCGCTATTTGTCCTCTTCGTCCTAAAAAATCTAATCAGGAGCCTTCTAAGAAGATTTTTAGATCTCCAGATTTGTATAAGAATAAATCGCATCCAATAAGCTCAAACAATGGAAACTTAAACAAACCAGTTAATCAAGAAGAAGTTCAAAAATTGTAAAGGATGCTGTTGAGGAATATTCATTACAAATGGCCAAATGGGTCACAACAATTCTCACACTAACAATACCAGAAAATTTAAATAATAACTTTCATACCGCTGTAAACCAGGCTTCGGAGGAAATAATGAAATGTCGTTTCAACATTCTAAAGTCCGTGGACGGACACATCTTTGTTGGCAAAGAACCATTTACAAAAAATTCAAAACAAGATTTAAATGAAAAGACATAGAAAGTCACACTCCTATCTAACTTAAAAGAAAATGCTAAAATAAATAAATTAAACACAGAGGAACTTACGCATCTATTTTAAATTTCAAATTATAAAAACATCACATAAGTTTCCAAGGTTGCATTACTAACACTACAAAAGAAGTGTACATCAAATGCAAAAGAAGTTTAAACTCAAAGAAAAGAAGAACAAGAAGAAATCCTGTGGGAAATTAACATCCTACTTCCTGATCCACTTCCCTGATCCTAAATATTAAATATAAAATATCAAAACTACTTTCTAAATTGCTAAATAGATCCTTAGGGAAAATTCCAATATTTAATAACAAACAAAGCGGTTTGCGGGGTCGGGCCTGGTGTCCGGGTTAAGAGTTCGGTTCATGCAAATCCCATATAGATTATATAAATTCAAACAAAATTAACATAATTCCAAAGACGAAAGTGGCCTTGGTTTCCAAAAGTCCAGCTTTGGTGGCACTGCGGGTCCGGGCATTTTACTTTAGCGGCGGCGGCGGAACGCCGCAGAGTGTTGCAGACTAGCCGCAGCATGTGTGAACTGTTTGTACGGTCTCCGCACGGCTCCGCACCGCATGTGTGAACTGGGACTAAATAGAATGGACAAGGTCAATGACTCATTCAATTACGTATGATCTGTAGATTATAGTAAAAATACATAGCATGTCTAGGTCACCGCTGGACTGAACTATGGGGGTGCAATTCCCCATAAGAAATACATGGGGATTGGGGTGACATTCTATCAATAATTGAAAACTACTAATATTAGTGTTCATGCCATACTTTTCGGAGTCGCTGAGATGAATAGTGATGGTTTCAATACTTTACAAACTCAAGTTCATCCCTCACCCAGGGCTTGGGGGTGGAAAGGGGTGACATTTTAAAAACAATCGAAGACGACCGATCATAAGTGTCGAATTCATAGTTTTGTAGGTCGCTGAGTTCAACGCTAACACTAACACGAACACTTTAGGGGTGCAAGTTCAGCACCCACCCCACGGGGGTGGAAAGGCGTGACATTTTTAAAATAATCGAGTCGTTCCCGAAGGGAACCAAAATTACTGGTAATAAGATAAGTAAGGATCATGCTGAGTACGACTTAGGAGATCTAAGAGTCGTCTGATGGGAAAAATAAAAGTTTTTTTTTTCTCTCTCTCTTAATAAGTTACCGTACTTTTAACTTGTAAAAACCAAAACTCAACTAAATAAAAATATGTATAGAAATAAAATTGAAAAAAAAAAACAAAAAAAAAACGTTGTTCTGCCCTTCCCGAAAAATTAAATTTTTGGTGTTTGACAATTTTTTGCTACATATTTTTCATAATTCAAGAAATCACTTATTTATGACCTAAAGGGACGTGACTAAGGTAACATTGCTTCTAACTTACCTTAAAAATAAATTTTGTTTAATGAAGAACCTTAATATACTTCAATATAGAGTATAAATTCATTACTAGTAAATAAATCATATTGTTATACATTTGTTAAAACATAATATGTGAAAGAGAATAAACATGCAACTGATTTGGAGTTTACCAAAGAGCAACAGTAGTCAGATATATTGATATTAATTGCGTGCTATTTGGGAAGTGGTCGCTCTAATTATCTCACCAACAGTTCCAAACGAGAATGCCGTCCTTTATTGAGATTGTAGATGGAATGTTCAGTAGCATTATTTGATGAGTTATTGCGATTAAATTAGCAGGAAGATGAGGTAAGTACATAAACAGCCTAGTTTCATTAACAGTCAGCATGTACTAAATATTTCTACACTATTGTCCGCAATAGCTCTTGATTTATGCTGTTAATTTCCATTAACTCTTTTCTTTTAACTTAATGTTTCTAACGTTGGTATCATGCTATCATTTCTCAATATTATTCTTATTAGGATTGTGATGGCTCAGTGGTGGAGCGCTCGCCTGTGGTGCTTCGGGATGTATGTTGGTTCGATCTTTGCTCATGCCATATGGGTTTTGCGGTGGGCATACCAAATCTGCGTGGGGTTTCCCGTTTTCTCCCACTTTATACATTCTACCATTTCACCCGTTATCATCCATGCAGCCTGTGCCAAGGTTGCAACCTCCTCAGTCCTTTTGTCGAGCAGGCTGAACATTTTTCAGTATTCACGCATGAGCATCAATACAGAGTAAATCACGTCAAGGCCCGTCGGGTAGCAGGCTGAACATCGTTCTTCAACAAGGACTTGCGGGAAGTGATATGGATTTGTTTGCTTCCCGTCACGTGGCATGAGTTGAGTGCATGGTGCACGAAGATGGACATACCCTCGACCTTCAGAAAAAAAGGTAAGTTTCTTTTTTGATCCTTTTTGTTTTTAGAATTTGTTTCCTGTTTTACTTACCATTCAATGTTTGAACCTTCCGAACAAATATGTTTTATAAATTGTATGAAATTATATGACGTAATAATAGGGCAATAAGAAAATGTGAAGCCTGTTGAACATTTGGACACAATGCTTTCTTCCTGAAGGCATTTTTTTCTAATTATGGGTAAATATTGCCAATCTACTTTAGTTATTATTTATTCCAATTGAACGCTCTTTTTGCAGCAGGAAGGTTATGTGGGTTGTAATCTGCAGCTGATCAAGCGATCTAAAAAGATGTATCAATGGGATTTGAACTGAGTACAAGGGATAAAAGAAAGCAATGCGAGTAAATGAATAAATAAATGAATATATCTCTGTTTCATATATTGAATAGAATGTTATCTCGGTGAAACACATACATTTTAACAAAATGAAATTTTCTTCCAGATATTCTGCCGGACCCTGAAGCAATACTCCAGGTCCTTGAAGAGAATGATATTGAGCTGCAATGGAGTGATGACGATGATGATCCCGATTATGTTCTTTCGCAACATTTGCCAGACAATTTGTCGAGTGACAGGCTCGGAGACTGACACGGTAGGTGAAATATAAATGTTTTTGTTTTTAAAAATGTGAGTATGGTAAAGCACAATAATAATTATTGGTTATACAATAGGGTATGCGTTGATGGTCAACCACTTGCGGTCCCGCCGAAACTCGAACCTGGGACTGCTTGAAACAAGGCAATAAGCTCCAAGGACGCTTGTTTTCTCCCCAAAATATTTACACGGCTAATACTTTGCTCTTTTTCAGCAATGAAAGCTTTTGTACTTTGGAAGACTTACGTGTTCCTTGGTTTACTTGCAGGTTGAAAGTACTACAACGGCAGTTGGAGGAAGAAATCGGGGCATGAGATGGCGTCATAAAAAATTCGAACCCCAAAACATCCCCAAGTACAAAGCAACGAATATAGAACCTGCTAGAGAAAGAAGTTCTTGGACTCCGATGGATTATTTTTCGGAATATTATAATAACGAGTTTTGGAAGAAAACAGCAACAGAAACTAACATCAGAGGACTTCAGGCACAACCAGTAGTGGATTTGAGAACGAATGAACACGAAATTAAGAAATTTGTTGGTACACATATTGTTTTAGGTTGTTTAGATATTCCCAGAATCAGGCTTTGCTGTCGTCCGATGCTAAGAATTCCAATACTGACACAAATTCCCAGGGATAGAAAGTACAAACTCCGAAACCACCTTCATGTATTTAATAATATGGATGTGTCCGATGAGGAAAAGCAGAATAGGTTGTGGAAGGTACAACCAATTTTAAATCTACTTGTTCGAAACTCCCTCGTCCTGCAGAAGTTTGCGTGGATGAGCAAATGATCCCTTTCACTACAAAAAACTGCTCTTCGACAGTATGTTAAAGGAAAACCAGACCCTTTCGGACAAAGTGTTTGTCTTGGCAACACCAAATGGTCAAGTTTTAGATTTTATAATATACCAAAGGAGCTACTACAAGGCCAGATACAAATGACGAAGGTCTTAGTATAGGAGGACGAGTTGTAAAGGAACTTAGTAAAACCCTGAATACCAAACTTTATTTCGACAGGTATTTTATGAGTATCCCTCTCCTAGATTACTTGCGCGAAAATGACATACTTGGTACCGGATCATATATGACATCAAAACTGCCAGTTCGTTTCCAATTAGTGAAGGATTACGAGTTGAAGAAGACAGCTAGAGAATCGTTTGATGAACTTGTTCGAGAGGATGAAGAAACTGGCGTAATCAAGTGGAAGGATAACAAATCTGTTCTATTAGCTTCAGCATGCCATGGGTCTGAACCGTTAACAAATGCTAATCGATATTGCAGAAAGAAGAAAGAGTATATCGAAGTACTACGGTCGCATGTAGTGAATGTTTACAATACTAATACGGGTGGAGTGGACCTGAACAACAGAATGATAGCCTGATCATGCAATAGAACGAAAAAGTGGTCTTTCAAGGTCTTTTGGCAATTTATCAAATCAATATAATTTCAATTAGGTATTGTGTGTTGTCAGAATTACACAAGGTATTTACATTGTCATAGGTAACTTTATCACATATATGAAAAAAGTGTGTCCAATTGTTCAGCCTGCTGAACGTGACGTCACGTGTAATCCATGATATTACAGATACAAAATACAGCGTTTTTATATGAAACTGGTTATATGTTATTGATTTAACACGACCATCTCGTTATTGGTTATATAACACCTCCTCGGGACTGAAGAGGAAAGGCCTTAAAACAAAAATTCCAATAAATATTCTTAGTAGGAAAAATGGGAATTGTATGATATGGTTGAGAAAGATTATTGAAGGTTACGTACATGTACTTTCACATACTGGAAAGACTAAAAGATTATTATTAAAGCAACGGTTACAAGGAGTAAAGGATTAACGAGTACACGATCAAAAATATATGGATTGCTCAATCTAGGAGTGAAAAAGTAGTAAGTACAAAAATAAATTAATGATAGAAAAAGTATTCAGAATGAAGGAAAATTGCCTTTGAAGCGGTACACAAAAAGTTTAGAAATTAATGATTGAATATTGTATATGAAGTAAAATGTTATATGAAGCGGAAATATGTACCCTAATCAGTGTAAAAATCCTCAATGTTACACTATTTATATAACTATTGTGCAATTTTGTTATTATCCTGCCCAAGTTTTGTAAGCAATATCTGCAGCCATATAGAACCGGCCCATTAATTTCATAATAATTCCGCAGTCTAGGCACATAACCGATCAAAATTTTGACATAATAGTCCGTGGTCTTTGCCAAGTTGAATGTTGTATAGATGGTCCAACAGATGGCAGCGCGATTGCCCACAGGCGACAGGATAATTCAAGCAGACAGTTGCAGAGCGTGTTGTCACTTTGTCAGTTCACAGACGACAATCATGGAGTACACTGTTGAGCAGCGAGTGTTTCTCCTGTGTAAGTACTAGGTGACAGGATCCATCACTAACACAACTGGAATTCAGAAGGAACTTTGGAGTCCAAAAGTAGTCTGCGAAATCGACTATACAGTCCTTAGTATGTATGTATGCACGAAGATATGTGTCCATGGAACTGACGAAGAGCTTCTATCCCAACTGCAAAGATTCCCTGACCCGAGCAGTCTCGCTACTTTACAAAAGTTAAAGTTCAACATTTCGGCGTAAATCAGGAGCATCACCGGAGAAACACTGCGGAAGCTACGGAGAATATACAATAGAGTGTAGAGTGTAGTGGCGTACCTTGTTGGAAACGGCGTACACTTTAAAAGCCTGCTGTCTTTCCAACCAACATAACAATCCAAGGTAGTCTTATGTAAATTATATTACTGTGTATATATCATTTTTCATATTACAGCTCATTTTGTGGGGCTGGTTCTATATGAATCACCATGTATAATAAGTACGGTGAGTTTATGATGTCCCCTTGAAGGTGATTTGTGAACTCTTGTTTGTGACGTAGAGATTTAGGATTAACTTTTACTTATTTCTATACTTCCACCTTATGTCATCAAAAATACCTTGTCAAAATACTTGCATTACATCTTACTATATAGCGAGAAAAATAAAGAAATTTCTGTGCTGTTCATAGATTACCGAAATCTTAACGAGACGATCAGAATATTACTCTCACTTCCTCTCATTAAACTTTATATTTCTTACATGTGATTATTAAACATCATATTGACATTCTGATTTGTGAAACAACTACACAAATTGTACAATGTTGTGTTCAATTAATGATTGCAAGTGTACAAGTATATTGGAAATGATCGAGAGTTGAGTCATTTGACCTGCACTGCTATGAAACGAAACAGAGGTTCACAGTTTATAATAAGTATTACAATTAGAAATTACTGGGAAAACTTATTAAACATATTCAATGTGTCATATTAAATGCTGAATTCAACTTGAAATAATTTAATTAGCTACTGAAATGTAACTCATTTTAATATGGAATAAAATAATTGTTTCGCCAAATGCAATATGTTTGGTATATTATTTTGTAGGATCTACGACAGAAAGTGTGGACAAATTTATTGAATTTGGATTTTATTCATGGTCTACAGCTATGTAATGCTCAGTCCGGGATAGAAGAGAGGAAATGATGTGGGAAGATGTCGGTCAGGGCCTAAGTTGAAGGTACTATCCCAGCATTCACCTGGTGTGACTAAGGAGAAACCTCAATCAGGATAGTCGGCCCCTGGGACCACTGAGCCGTTGTGTGTGAAAAACATATGCAACTATACTTAGAATACTATAAATTCCAAAACGTGTGAGGATATTGTACTCTGCAATGATATCATTCTTACTTCGGTATTCGAAATAAGAGCAAAATAAAACGAGTGTTTAACATTAAATTTGTCATTTGTATTTTGTCAGATTTAGCTTTCTTTTGTTGCTGTTACATTGCTGCTGGAGCTTCTTTAGAAAACTCAGAAAATCTTCATTGTGCCTTATATTGGCAAAGTACTCGCAAAAATGAATATATTGTGCATGAAACGTGTATCGCAGAATCAAGTAGCATAAAAAATAAACTAAATGCTATACATAAACAACAAGCTTTACAATATATTGTTTCCTGATTTTTACCTTTTTAGACATTAGAGTGATATTTTTGAAACTTCATTTTAATGTCGATAAACCGATCTCTAGACAAATTCATTTTACAAGTAACATTTTAAAGCACATAATTTTAATAATAGCATAACGAACGCTGTTAGAATATTTTATCCCAAAACAAAATATTTCGAAAGATACGAAATACCAAATGTATTTACTAAAATGGAAATGAAGTAGTATTGAAATGAGCAGAACAGCTTGCTCCTTGGGCCTTGCTCTTATACTTACAAAGGTGCCATACAGCCATTTTCAATCCAATGATGGATAACCAGAACCACTATTTTCCCATTAATCTCGGGTAGCTGATGTCCTCATTTATTTAGTTCGTAAAACAAATTTACTTATAAATTCCCATATTGCACTTGGTCATCTTCTAGGTTTATTTTTTTCTCTTGCAATCCAATGTACAAACTGTGGGAAAATTCTACCTGGTTTTGGTGTGTACATCGAAGTACAAAAAATACAAAATGAAAATAACCTAGAACTGTGCATTATCGCAATTGCAATCGATGACCTCTTGCAATCTTTTTGGCAGGCGACGAGTCCCACGCAGATTTGGAGTCGAAGACCTGTTGTACCACTTGTACGACAGTTTTACACTCTACATATTATCAAAGATTTTCCGAGGAAAGTAGTTGTACAAAGCGATAAACAGACACGGTAGTCTGTACGAACCAAGCCAGCAAAACAGAGAGCTAAAACCTCCAAAACAAAGTCCACCAATTTTTGACGGATGTTGGTCCCATATGTTACGTTATCATGGTAGATAATGATTGCGAGGCCTGGCCGCTTTGATCGCAATGCTGACAGTAGAAAGTAGCATTAATGGTTTGGTTAGATCTCAAAATCTCTAACTGTCTTACGGCATGAAAATTGAAGACCACATTTAACATCACCTTCTTAGAATGAAATTCTGGGTTGGACGTTGATGAAGGTGGTTGAGAAAAGTGGAACACATTCCTCCAAAGCTTTACGTTTCAGTGTAAAACCTACTACTCATCACCCATGACAATGCATGTTGGGAAACAAGAAAACATAGGTCACTACGAATCCCTTCATTTGAATTGCACTCAACTGATGTGGAACCCAGTGATCGAAATTTGTGGTGAAATCCAGTGATTCGAGCCGATTTCAATATTTGTCTTATGTACCTGGAAGGGTTCTGCCAATTTATCTACGGTTGAATTCGGCGTATATCACATGAGTTGGTCAGATCCTTTTCGAAAACTCTGATGAACGTCCAGACCGTAGATGTTCTTGACAAATTCTATCTCCATCCCTGAATTTTCCAAACCACCGGCGACATCTGGATCTTTACAATACACTAGCCCAATATTGTGGTAAGCTGCGGCCGCATTGCTGCCTTTATCGTACTAAAAGAATAAACTGTTACTGATGTTGTAAGGGTTTCTCACGGTTCGACTTAAAACCCGTTACTTCAGAATCTTTCCTTAAAGATGTTGTTGTTTCAGAATTAACGTTGGTAATTGTACTGCGTTCCGCTTCTTTAGATGAGCCTAACTTATCATGAAAAGGCATTTCTAAAGTAAGGTTATCTTCAATTAGATATATACCAATACACAAGGCTGGCTCATATTAGTACGTTACTGTTCATTTTCCACTTTATCTCCTTCGAGGGATAAAGACTTCGTCTTTAGCAAATTTGGTTAATCATCATTAATCAAAAGTAAAAGATTTAACTTTGGTAAAGAATATCTATTCTTCTTAATATGACAAGTATTGTCATAACTAAGTAAACAACAACTCGTATTGTTGACTAGCTCATAATATTTGATATTAAGCAAATTTTGATTAACTGAAATACATATAGTTAAGGAATTATACCATTGTCGGATTTCTGTTCTCCGAAATAAATCTTCTTATATAATTTTATCTGATAACTATCAGATTATCAATTTTCTAAGGAATCATATTCCTTCGAGTTTTAACATAGAGTTAGGAGTTTTCTTCTTAACTCTATGTGTTTTAACTCCATATGATCTTTCTTTCTTCTCTCTTCTTCTTCTGTCATATTGGATCTTCATTGATAGTACGTTCAACCCAAGTTTTGAATCTCACTCACAATATATTAAGCCAAATGAACATTATCAATATTACACAATATTATCAAAAGCAACCAGAAGTTCGATTGAACATTTTAATGATCTTAATAGTACATAATTTCTTTTGTTTCACAAATTCAAAGACCGTTTCAATGTGTTTCTTATCGGTCTCGATTTCATTAACATAATGCCCTGTCCCTGTCTGCTCATCCACACTCACTACCTGCGCCTGCTCTAATGTTCCCCTGATTATATGAAAGATTTGCATTTATCCAACATTATTAATCGAGAGAAGCAATATTGCCTTATCCTGTCTAGTTCTTTCAGTAGGGGACACAGAGAGGGGCGTGCTCTCCCCTCAAGTAAAAAAAAAACATTTACTTTTGTAGCATTTTTTAAAAAATTATCTCGGAAAATGTATCGACTTTTTTCGGCCAAATTTTATTTATCTAGATATATAATTTTTTGAGGATACCGGTATCATGTTCCATGATAGCACTTAGCAATATGAGAGGAAACTTGATAAATTTATACTTAAAATAATAACATTCCACTAGTATTTCTCGCTTTGTTTCTTTCGACAAATTGAAAGTTTCCCACTCAGGTGACGCAGCCCTTGTGGTGGAGTGGCTGGTTATCTTTTTCTCCCTCTCCGTGAGCAGTGCGATTTGCCTAGTACAACACAGTAATTCTCCCATTCAAACTCTTTCACACATTCTAAGCG